>LIAE01010479.1:0-189298 GCA_002287525.1 Diploscapter pachys | reverse complement strand
GGAGGAAATCGGCAAATACATCGACAATCAGTACATTCCGGACTTCTTGGGTGAGTTTTTTTTCCTATTTTTATTTGAATCAGAAGAACAGTTCGATAAGATGTTGTCTTGTATGAAAGATGCTAATTCATTATCTGAATTGAGGAAAAATTATGAATTACTCCAGTTTCTTTTTTGAGAGACAGCTTTTAATTTTTGCCATTTGGTTACAAGACTTTCAAAAAAATAAATTTATGAATTTCAGGCGGTACCTGCCTGTTAAGTTGCGGTCCTGGGGGTCACGTGCCAAAGTCGACGTACCGTCCGATCGAGGAATTCAACCCGGACGATGTCGACGTCCTCAGCTCCACCTACACTACAGCTGGGTTCTCGAGAGGGTATCCGGTTGAGGTGAGAAAATATTCGTTTTTCCTAGACATTTTGCGAATTCATATAGATTTGCGAGGTTTCGTCGTCTTGACTCTTCACTTTGATCATGAACTTACAATTTTGAAAAATACAAATTTTGTAAATTTCAGGTGACCGTTCAAGTGACCACTGCAGGCTGCGTACTCACGTGGGATTTCGACATTCTCAAGCACGAGTGTGAATTCATCGTCTATTATTCTGCAAAGGTAGGCGATAAATTTCTGAACTTTTCCCTAATTTTCCACAAAATTCTTATTTTCTTAAAAACGTTTTTACACTTTTAAGGGTTTTTTTTCAAAATAATGAATTTTGCAGAAAATCAACGAATCAGTCGTGCCCCATTCTCCGACGATGCTAAACCCGGTTGAAATAGTAACTCAGGCGATCGCCTCCACCCACCCTCTGCCCACATTGGCCGCAGACCCGACTCTCGTGCTCGGCCCAGACTTGACTATCGAAGAGAAACCCGTCATTTTCCAAGAGGGAGACTCCATGCAGGTTTGAAATTAACATATTCATACAGATGCTAATTTTTGCTCGAAATAAAGCATAATAATTTTGTAAAGTTTGAAGAGGAGTAGAAAATGACTATTGCTGTATCAAATACGAAAATTTCATAATTTCCTTCGAAATATATGAGTTTTGCTCAAGTTAATGAATTTAGGGTTCTCACTACTGTCAGCGAGTCGGTTGGTACGTTCTGCAGTGGAGAATTCCGGAGGTAAGAATTCAAATTTGCTCATTTTCGTGAAAATTATCCCTGAGAAAATGGAACATTCATTTAAAAAAAAAAAACCAATACATCCATCTGAAAATCTCCTTACAAATTGGCAATGTTTTCAGGTTGCCGCTCAACACCAGTCTGCATTCGACTTCACGATTTCCCAGCCGCGCGGCAAAATAATGTACTACACGGAACTGCTGAATTCATCGGATTTTCGGTAATTTAACAATTATTTAGAGTTTTATGGCATAAAATGAAATATTTAGATTTTTCGAAGATACTATGTAAGTAATGAATAAGAATAAGATTATTTTCAAACAGCAATTTCTAAAGGAATGATTTTGGGTTATCCATGGATGTTAAAGTTTGTCTCAAACCATGAGCACTAAATTTTCAAATTATCACGATAGAGGAATGCTTTTAACGAACTCCTCTGCATAAAATCCGAGAAAAACAAGCAAACACTGTTAACGTACAAAAAGCGGCTATTCGAGCATAGAGGAGAGGTGCATGCAGCCGATTGAAACTTTCTCTCATCACTCTGACGAAATAGCGCGCCTAATGAAGAGAGTTCAACTATTTCCTCTGTATTCCCTAGCCCTGATGACCGGTTTTTTCGCGTTATTAATAAAATGAGTTTTTCAGTGGATCGGTAGCGTCGCTCGAGTCGTGCCGCAGCTCGTTCTCGTCGATCGCTCAAGCGACCAGCTCCCCGCCCACACCGGGCTCCATCCCCAGGGAGGCCACTAACAGCACTAACTGCAAGCCATCTTCCGGACAATAATCCAGCAATTCACAATAGTCTGCCAAAGGATTCAGGTTAGACGACTCGGGGACATTTTCTGCAGAAAAATATTTTGGACTGAATTTGCATTGCAGAAAATAAATGAAATAAGCTGAAACGTCATTTTTATGCTTATTTTGTTACTGTAATTCCTGCAATGCAAAGTCTTACTGATTTCTCATTGCTTTTCGTTGTGGTTTTTAAAGTTAGAAATTTTCCCGAGTCCAGATTTTATCATATTTTCGTTTATTTTTCATTTATTATTCTAGGGTTTTGAAAATGCAGTTTATTTTCGGACTTACAAGGGGTAGCACATATTGAAGTTTCTCTGTAAGTGATTGTTATTTTGTGGGAAAATTTTACTTGAAGGCCGGAATAATTGAAAAAAACTACTTTTATTCTATCCATTTTTCATCTAAAATTTCTGCTTAAAAGTAAGATTTTCAAGTGTTATCTTGTGGATTTTCAAAATTCGGTTATCATAGCTCACTTCTTCTTCTTTCCGACTGGTAATATTTATCAGTCATCTACTAATTTTTCACTCAATAATTCATTTGTTTTATTTGGGAAAATATTTGGAAATTTCAAATTGGACAAAAATTTTCATTCAATCACAGTACATTTTATGCCACAAATCTGCTAAAATGCATTGAATTTGCAGCTTTTACTCCCGAAATGAAAAACTCAAAAATAAGTGATGATCTTTCATGTGTATTTCGATCATGGAAATGTTTTATTCAACTCGACAAAAACCTTGACATTTTTTACTGTGAAAACAGATGACAGAATCTTTTGTCGACTAGATTTTTACCCTCTCCTGTAAAATCCTGTAAAATCATTTAGTTTATTCGTTGGAAGCTTTCACTCAAACATGCCATTCATTCATCTAACGTGGTGTATATTTTTGGTTTTATTCACTCTCCTTGAAAATTTAGTCATGAATGTTCGTTTTATCAAAGACTTGACTGATTTCTTCAAACGTTGTGATATTTTCATTCGATTGGGGCTACAAACAGTAGATTTTATTTGAAGACAGGAAAATCGAGTTAAAAAATCTGAAGGTAATTTTGAAATATCGATTTTCTAAAAATATGAAATTTGGTTATCAATAGGATGTAAATTGTGAAGAATTTTCAGAAATACCCTAACGATATTCAAATTTTTATCGATTGTTTCTATAATCCTTGACAACTAATTCATTACCTAACCCTGTAAGTCGCATTGATATTTTACTGTAACTTTCCATTTCGTCAGTTGTTATTCATTTTTATTTCATATTCGATTCTTAGTGCGATTTCTTCAGCTTCACAGAATTTTCCATTTGAAGCCTTAGAAAACGAGAAATAATTCATATTTTATCTAAAAGTTTATTATTTATTGATTCTATCAACTTTTTACCAAACTTGTCGGTAATTTTATTTGTGAGATCAAATGATCTATAAATTTGAGAATAAAGATTTCTATGGATATTGTATAGGGTGTTTCAAGTTTATCTACCCAATTTACTTTTTGAATAACTTTTATTTTTGATCCAAATTGAGTATGGTTTTTTGCATGGTGCTCTCCTTTATCTTATGGTTTTGTTTGATACAACACTTGATCCGAAACCAATTACTCATGCCCATAAAACCACTTATTTTTTTGGAAAGCTAATTCTTTATATCTAAGAAAGTGTGCACATTCTAGAATAAGTTTCAGAACAAAAAGTGATCAACTTGAAGAGCTCTACAAGATTTCATAGAGAACTCCGACGTTAACTCAAATTACACTTGTAAACATTGCGGGTATATAGGATAAATTCGAGTAACTTTTTCCAATAAAAATAATTTTCAAAAAATTTATTTTTATATTATTCTATTACTCAAAATCTCTAAAATAAAAAAAAATTATCAAATTTGGTATAGAATTATGGAAGTTGTGAATTTTTAAATCAAGTTAAGTAAAAATGAGTCATGGCAACTCTTCGAAGAAGTGGCATTTCTTCTCTAGCGGGCAGTCTATAGGAAAACGGTTAACTGTTTCAGAAACTACAAAACTTGGGCTACTTTCGAGTATAAATAACTCACGGAACCTGGGGCTTTTAAAAAATAAAAAATTTTAAAAAGCGAAAAATCGATATGCTATTTTCCACATACTTTACTACTTTCACGATAACTTTCTTATTCGGTGTCATTTCGACGAGGTCTTTCCAGAATCGTGCTCAGTCGGTCTCTACGAGCATTTTGATACCAAATTTGTATTTTTTTCGTGGAAAATAACGAAAATAGAATTTTTTAGAACTACCGAATGCGGACCTTCCGGAACATGTGGAACAAGTGGTCGGATCGAGTTTTAACTGTCATATTCGTAATCAGCGTGGTCGAAAACCCCCAGGGACAACAAATCAACCCGAAGTTTGAGGGTCAACTTCTTGGGTACCACCCCTCTCTATAAAAAACTCGATTTTTATAAATAACGTCTCATATGCTGATTTTTGTGTTTTCAGCGGACCCGTTCTCGAAGCAAGAAATTGATGTGATTCATTTTGGTCAGCAACTGATTGGAATCGGAATGGAAATTGCCTAGCGATAGACTCTCGATCATGCCTCTGCATCACTCGATCACTCAAACACAGGCTCATCTCCCCAGAAAAATAAATTGCTATCTGAAATTATCACCGTTTTATTCCAAAGCTAGACTTCATAACAAGGATAAATGCATCAACACAACTATAAAATAAATTAAAAACGCATTAATCAGACAACTTGAATTACAAATTGTACAATTACGTGAAATGAATGAAGGTCAAAGATGTATGAAGTTATGTGTAAGAAATGCTAAACTTTATCTTACAAAAATTAATAAACTTCATTATTGAAGCTGCAACAACCGGAAAATCATGAAGATCCCAATTCTATTGGTTTGGCATAGAATATTGCCTGTGAAAGACATGTGGACTTCGAATAAAGCAGGTGAGTTACAAAAGCAAAATACAAATCGAATTGGGCTGAAGTAGGCAAAAATACATTTTAAATTGAAATTAAAGGGTAGAAGTACGCGGAACCAGGACATTTTCAAAATGAGCCGGGTTGGTTTGTGCTCAGTTGTTAAGGGTTACGGTAATCGACAAATACGAAATGAATTTGAAGTTTGAAGATTTTGCTTCCCCGTATATCATGAACTAACCATCAACCCAAATTATGCAAATCCAATTTGACTAGACCAAAACTATTCTCATTTCACAGTACCCAAAGTTATGATATTGCAGAGAACAATGCAAAAAAAAACCGTTGAATCAAATCAAATTGGAGACATAAATTAATTCATACTCAAAAGGCATGAAATGATATTTTCATATGAAGACATTTGAACCTCCAATATTTTTTGAACCAATGATAAAACAAATCGAATAATTTTGAACAACAACAATAAATGCTAACTACTCACAGGAACAATAATTCTTCAGATTTCCAAAATCAACTGGCGAAAATAAATAAAAGGAAAAAAGAACCGAATAAACAACAACAAAAGTACTTACCACTGCAGAGATAATTCTTCGAATTTCCAGAATTCAATCGATATTTCTGAATTGGGTCTGTTTGCTTCCGCGAGGACTCAGATATCCACGAAGCCGACCGACTCCGAGGAACTGTTGATTCGGCCGCCACGGAATTCGCCTAGTGCAGTGATCGTAGGCAGGACAGTACTGAAAACGGGTATTTTAAAAAATTGATTTTTTCATTTATCAAATTTTATGAGATTGACAAATTCTGAATAAAAAATTTCATCATGCGAGGGTTCATTTAAAATTCACTGAATTCAATAGTTTCTTATTGAACACGGTATTCCAGAGATGAAAGGACTGAAATAGAAGAGTTATTAAAATCCCAATTTATTTATATATACCCGGAAGTTCAATATAAACGAATATAATAGAGATGAAAATGGAATTAATTCCAGGATTATAGCGTGAAGTCATGCAAACATTTGTTAAAGCAAAGCTTATCTTCACATGCTTTTGCGGATTAAGTTAATTTTCTTTTAAAAACCGACAATCATATGCGTAACGTCTACCGGACTTTTATAATTGTCTCGTTCGAGTTTTTGTTGCTATTCACAAGGAAAATGAAGAAGAAATAATTTTGCAAATGGTGCATATTTTGTACCAATTAAATTATACAGCTGGATTTTTTTTTCAAATTGTTAATTTCAATTGCTAATCAAGATATTAAAAATTTAAAGGTTGAAACTGAAATTTTATATTTGCTAAAATTCAAGAATAAAAAAATAACTTTTCAAATCAGGTAAATCCCTAATATGATTTCTAACCCTCGCTTGTGTTGATCATTTTTCTCGAATTGTAGGTTCAAAAAGTGATCACTTTCTTTCCCTAATTACCCACTTGTCATTTGTAGTTTCATTTTTCATTTCCCTTTATTACCCTGTCCTCCCTCACAAAGTTGCAGCTTTTCATTGAAATGACGCATTCGCTTTGAATTGGGCGGATATCAAAGCTAAGCGCGTGCTTTTTGCCGAGTTCACGAGTTATTTGCCCTTTTTCGACAAACTATCAGAGTCTCGTGAGGTGAAATATCAAACAGGCACGTGATGCAAAGTAAAGAAACGCAGAAATCTCCTAGCTCAATGCTAAATAATGCTAATGCAAAACGGGCTGGGATAAATTGCCAAAGACACGAATTGCACACGTGCTAACTACTGTCTATTCTGACTTGCAAAGGAAGGATTTGCTAAGCTCCATTGTGTCTAATTACGCAATCCCATTTATTTATCTGCAAAATCGAGAAAAACTCCGATTTACATTTTCGGATTGTGGTTACTGTTGAGGAGTGACGAAATTGCGACCACGCTATTTTGCATAGGCATGATTTTCCGTGACTAATGGAAAATATTTTCTCTGCATCTACTCCAAGCAAATTAGATGAAATGCCTCTTTTCTTTTTTGATTAATCTTATCCAGATTAGGTTAAAAATGATTATGAAAATTTCGCTGAAACAATAATGATTTTGAAAAAAATTTGCGAAAATTCTAGGAAGTTTGAAAAATGCAAAATTTTTATCCTAATGTTTGCTGAAATTTTCACTTCCTCACGTTGCACCCGTACTTTTTCAATGGTTGGAAGGTACAAAGTCGCTAATAGCCTTTAAATTCAATAGTGGGAATAGTTGTTCTAAATGCAGTAATTTGAAGATCGCTACATTTATTAATGAACATTAGAAAAATTAGGTTTTACAAAGATTATGTTCTGCAAGTAAATTATTGCAAAATAGCTAGTCATCGCTACCTCATTAATTATGCAATGGAGAAATGAATTTCTGTATTTTGCAGGATTTATGTCCAATTTTCATTTATTTTAGGCCTAGATAAATTTTAAAAGTGATACTGTAATGGGACATTAAACTTTTCAATTTCTTGCTATTGTGCCTTCTGCGTTAAAGTCGAAAAATCTTCCTACGCATTTCGTTTTTCCGTACTTCCGTGTTTTCGCAGACATTGCCTATTAAATGCATTTGAAGACCGAATTGCACCGCAATTTTCAATTTGCGGAATTCCGGAGAATTCCTAATTTTACAGAAGAAATATGACGAAGTGATCATTTTCTTGAACCTTTATCAGAAGAAAAATCTTAACTTTACTTAAATACTCACAAGAAACATAAGCAATGTGTTAATAACAGATCTCGCTCAAAATTGGTGGGTAAATCAATTCGAGCACGTTAATTATGAATATCATGTTGAAAAGTGCCCACCATGCTTCTTGTTTTCAGAATTTTCTGTCAAAGTTTGCTTCTTTCTTTATTTTGTAGAATTTCAAATGCGAAATTAGCTTACATACCAAGAATCATTAACATTGCCATTATTCGTTGCAGCAGCAGCAGTGAGTTCAAAAGGAAAACCGACACCAACTCCTGGAATTAAAGTGCACGGTGGGCACTTTTCAACACGGTATTCATAATTAGCGTACTCAAGTTGGTTTACCCACCAATTTTGAGCGAGATCTGTTATTAACACAGTTTACGTTCCTTGTCGGCATTCACAGATGCCGATCGACAATATTTTCCCGATTGGTGTCGATTGGCAAATTAATCAAGCATTAAGTGGGATTTTTTGCCGACCGGCAGTTTTTCTACTGAGTGACCAAAATTGAGAGAATATATAATTATAGTTGCAAGAATGCTTAACTTTTTGTAACTTAATCATTAAAAAAAATTTCCTAATGTTGCATAATTAACATAAATTTAGAGCTATATAATATTGCTGAGTTTGTAGGAATGGTCATTTTTGAACTCAGTGATAAAAATCAAATTACCTAAGATTATGCAATGCACTTAAATTATATGCGTAGACTGAAACCAGTACAACTTAGCATACGTAATAATTATATGAGGCCTTATAGGTGATTTGTAAATTATGAGAATTGGACGGAAGTAAGGATGATTGAGTAAATGTAAATTATCATTTGCAGAAAATTATTGTGAGTGATCTTATCGCGAATATCAACCTACTATCTATTTTTAGAAGATTATTAGTACTATAATTATTTTTAGACTTTTAAATTGTAGTCTTTATTTTTAAAACCGCCAAAGTTCAATCTAATTGATATCAGATGGACGAAATTATCTTTAGGGAAAATCTAAGCTAATGCATCTTCCTTCTTGAACCCATTTTCTAATAAGTCTTAATTTATCCCGAGTTAATATTAATTATCATACAGAATAATAATTGGAAATATTTTTTTTAAAATTAAGTGCAATATCTACTATCTAAATTAGCCTTACGCTGTCACCCATATCTGCTCGTTTCCGGGTACATTCCGCATAGAGACAAATTATGCTGTACGAGTCTGCATAAGCATAGGTCCCATCCAGCAAGTTCGAAAGCCGAAACTCCACCCGAACTGTAATCATATTCATCGTTGTTTTAACTTAAACTCAGTATTAGCTTTTACCCAGGTTTCAAATGTTAGTAATCGTAAAAAAAAAAACGTTTCAAAGAAACAGAAGGATAATTAAACTGTATTTGATTGATTTTTTTTTAATATATGAAATGGAGAAATCAAGCCATTTCTAAGTCATCCGAAATGTTTATGAACCCAAAAATTTGTAAATAATATTTTAATTTGATAACAAACTATTTCGTAAATTAGTACCTGGATTCATATCCATGTAGATCGCGACGTCATTTTTGAATGGGCACCTAAATTTAGAGTATTCTGAAAATGTTAAGGGTGAATTGGTACAATTTAAGATGAATTCAATTGAAAGAGGTAGGACTGACTCAAAAATCATTCGAAGGAAATTGCATTCTTTTTGGTAAACATATAGATTCAATTCTAGTTATGGACTTTGTATTTTGGATAAATGGTAGTCTTGATGATGAAAAACGAGAACATCTTTGATCAATTATCCAAGTCAAATTACTCTGATCTTCCATTATTAGAAAAAAATTACCCTCCAAAGACGAACGCATTTGATTCTGAAGGATCCTCTCCTCTCGCCAGAATATGGCAATTGAATGGAAGATTTGAAGTACGAACGCCGTATGATGGCGCTAAAATTGAACGAACTTCAATACATGCAATATTGAATACTGTAAACATAAGGTAGCCGCGTGAAAGGCATGTTTTGCGTTCAGACATGAGAATTTGTGCATTCCCAAGGCTATTTTAGAAATTTCTCATACAATTTTGCGCAGTCTTTTCTAAGGAATTTGCATTAGACAGTCGATTTTTCAAATTTAGCCTTTTTTTTTTTAAATTTATGCCACCAAGATAAATCGCGATTTTTCTTTCTAAATTTCGAAAATCTTACGACTAGTGCTGGTCATTCTGAGGAAGATTTGTCTATCTGGTTCCGTAAATTTGATTTCGTCATCCGAGGAGTACCACAGTGGGGAAGAGCAATTTTTCTCATCTTCCAAAATATCGTAACACACATCCAGGACTATTTCGTGGGGATGCTAAATAATTTCTTTTGGAAACTATAAAGGTTAGGATATTTTTGCAGAATAAATTACATTATGACATCGATGCATGCGAAATAGTATGAATCATTCTCGAAACTCCTAGCAATTTTATCGTATCCATGCCACTATTTCTCGACGCTACTTTTTCACAATATCGCAAAATATTCAAGCAGAATTGCTTACTGTTTTAGCTAAGGCAGTCTGTTTGTTAAATACCAGGACGAATGGTAGCAAAATCCGTATTATCGAACCGTAATTGTGAAGCGAAGTCATATTTGTGGGTCTGAATTTGGTGAATTATGAAATTTGTGGAAAGTGTTGGCGTTTCCAACGTTTCACTTTGCAAATGTGATTTCTGAAATACGCAATAACAAAATTGAACTTTCAGTCTCGAAACGACACATTAAGGATAAGGAAAAATAACTCCTGCCTTATCTGGCAAAGACTTTTGAAAGTTCAATTTCGTAAAATCACAAATTCTTTTGGAGAAGAAGGAAATCATGTTATATAAAATGACGAAATGATGTTCAGGATAAAGGTCTTTGAGATTTGTGTCGAACATAGGGAAAATGAAGTGAAGAATGGGAAAGGATTGGCAAGACTACCGTAATCCGTTAACAAATGGGGATTACAGAGAAGCGAGAGTTTCTTTTCATAGATACTGGGAAGGGAAAGCGAACACTTTTGCTAACGCACGTTTCTCGATATTCATTTTTCCTAATGTCTTTTACTTCGAGAGCAATATTCTTTAATTTATTACAATATTTAGAGCCATATTGGTTTATATCCAGCATTACGAAAAAGATGAAGCTGAAAATAGTACGGAGAGTTTGAAATTAACAAAACTCATTATTGCAGCTTATTATCTTATCTCTCATAGAACTTAAGCAATTTCAAACTGCAGAAATAATGAATATTTAGGAAGCAGCGTAATTAATTTAAAGAATCACTCGTCCATTAATTCGCACGAAAAATACGCCCTTCCGTGCGGGAAATGAGTAATTCTATAGATAAAGAAGTAATTATCCGAACTGGCACATAATTAGCAGTTTGCGTAGAGCAAAGTTGGCGGTAAATGTTCGAAACCGAAATTAGTGGCAATTATATCGTGAAGATATGAAGCTAAATGCAGAATAAAAACATGCAAAATTCAGTGAATTCAGAGAATGCTCACTTTCCAATATTTTCGAAAGCGTTCCTGAGCGATTTCATATAATTTGAGCGTCAAAACTTTGAAGATGAGGTTATTTTTCATTCTAGATACGCCCAAACAAAATAGTTAATTTTGCATAATAAATAATAAGCTCAAGGTGAATTTTATCAACATTTTAATGCAGAAAGCATAAAGAATGTTCTTTTGCAGAAGGAGGAAGATAACAATAAAATCGAAATCTTTCAAACAAAGAAAGTAGGTTTCTATCTTTGACTTTCTGATTTTTAAATCAGGGATGATCGAGGATTTATTTTATTATGATTTACGAGACAAAGACAAATTCTTGTCAACTTCTTCAGTAACATAATATGAAATGTTCCAAAATATAGTAATCCAAAGTTCTGATTTCTAAACGATCTCAGATTTGATTTTTCTAAGTCCATTTCAATTCCGAATTTCTAAATGTTAGTAAAATCGCTTCTTTATTTGGAAAAAAAAACGATTCACTACTTCATGACACTGACTGACACGAATGTCCTATTTTGACAACGATCAGTGTCAGTGTTAATGTTAGGGTATAAATGTATAAACGATTGCTGAAGTTTCACCTCTGTTTAGAAAAGAAAGCATTGCTAATTCTTGGAATTGGAGAAAGTTTTCAGAACGACTGATTTATCAGTCCTTTCTGATAACTAAACTTGGAAGCAAAATATGGGGAGATTGTTGAATGAGCAAGGAAATCGGATAAGGCGGGAAATAAACGGATTAGGCACAACATTCAAGAGCCATACATGAAATGCACATTTCCGGCCAAGTCGTAATAGCTTGCGATAATTCAAAAAGCAAAACTATTTACTTGTCCAAAAAATCTTTGCATCTTAAAGATTAGCATACATTTTTACTTTACTATTTCTTTTTAGTGATAGGTAAGAAAGTTCTGCCATGTTCAATTTTCTCGTTCAAGCATACTTCAATAATTATTCAAATGAAACTCGACTATTTGCACAGATCCTCAGGATTAAGTATATCTCAATAACTTCATCCGGGTCGTTCTTCATTTTTTGAAGAATGAGGAAAATTTTTAAACAATATGACAGAACTTTCTTATCATTTTATTACAAAAAATATTGAAGAAAAAATAACTTAAAAATGCAATAGATTGAATGACCCAACAAATCTGCAAAGTTCTTTGATTTCCAAGTAATAAAACTTAATTTCTGCATAAATATTATTGAAAGCAGACCGCGTTAACGCTTAAATTAGATTTTAATAAGTATGAATTGGTAATTCAGAAGGTGAGTCTGCTTAGCGCTTATATGCTGAAAGTAGGAATCCAATTGCTTAAATTCTCGCTGTGTTCCCTTTTCTGCCCTTTTATAGCTGCAAACCTCGAAAATCAAAAATCAGAACTTTATCGCCGATGAATTTTCTGCGCGCTTGAAAAATAAGCAACTTTTTGCCGAATAGAATAGGATTACGGTAGATGGATAACAAGATTTCTTTTTGTTTTGTATCCATCAAATTACATTTCTTCTCTTGTCAAAGCTCTTTATCCTCTAATGTTAGATGTTATTGTAATTGGCAAAAATATGAAATTTGGAATCTTTGCAATTTTTTCAAAAGGCTATGATTTTGTGACTAATTTGTAGTCATAAACGGTACAAATTTTTGACGATAATAACTCATTAAAAATTGAAAATTGAACAAAACAAACAAATTAACGTACAAATACGATTTTTTTGGTAGAGGAGAAATTGTTGCAAAGTTTAAAGATTCTGCAGGAAAATTGAATAACAAGCAGCACCAAACGGCAGGGGAAGAATATTTTTTTAAAAATTACACGTTCCACTCTCAAGAGTTCAAATGATATTTGATGTTTGTTGCTTTAGGCGAGAGATTTCGAATATCCGGATAAAAATAGGGAAGTCAAGACAATGGAGCTAGGAAAAATATGGGGGATAAACCGTAAATCGTAATGGTGACTGGAATATAATCTATTTTTCTCTATCTCATAAAAATAAGAGCTAAATTGTTTTGTTGAAGTTTGTGCATTATGAGCATGAAAATGCTCAAGATTTGTATCATCCTTTTGTCTCTGCAAATTATGCCTTGCATAACATCCAATGAATCAGTAGAAAAGAAATTCGAAGAATTTAAAGACAAAAGACCATTTTGGATTTCGGATTTGGCTGCTTATGTCGGTAAACATCGACTTTTGTCGCTAATAGAAAATATCCAAATACAAAGGGATCTATGAGAATTTGGCAGGATTTATCGCGATAAAAAGACGAAACATCTGGAACGATAATAGACAAATTCCCTAATTCGTTCACTATAAATAATGCAATTCTCGTTTAAAACTGAGGGCTTTAGCTAAATCTGCGAAATCGCGAACTATGATGTTCGAAAATCCGATATAATCCCTGTGTCGGCGAAAATCGCCCTTTCTTTGAAGTATAATCAATTTTGAATATAATGATGGAAAATAAGTTCTGCTAGGGTGCGTTTTAGACGTTGTTCGCTCTAGGATGAACATTAAAAATAGTGTTGTCCGATATGAGAGCGCAAAAAATATTGTTCGTTACGTTCTCTTGCAGAACAACGCTATTTCCCAACGTTCATCCTGGAACGAATAAGGTCTGAAAGCGCCCTTACACCTCAACCTATTCATGTTTTCAGGATCATTTAGAAGTCAACGAAAAATTACTAAAGAAATATGCTATTTGCTATTACCGATAGTCTAAAAGTTGATTCAGATTTTGAGTTATTTTCTAACTTTATCAAGAGATAAAAAACTGTGTATAGCAGAATTTATTCAGAAACACAATACCTTTCACATTTTATTTTGTGGCATTTTCCGCATACCTAATTTTTCAGCACATGTACACAATACACACAAATCGCTTTAAATATCGCGACTGAATAAAGATTTAAACACATGAAAAAGCGAGGTTACTCATAGACATTTCGAAAGAGATTTTTACAGGGAAAAACTCATTTTACTACACTATTTTGTTGAGTCTATTCGAGTGCGTCGAGCTTCGGATGGAAGCCCTAGAAATTATAGGAAGTTGGATTTTTGACCTGCGAAATGGCAGCAGGAAAGATAGAAAAATGCGCAGTCTCTCAAAATCCATCCTCAAATTCATTATACGAATTAAATGGACTTGAAATAAATTGAGCATTACGGTAGTCGAAAAAATGCAATAGGTATAATTCCAATGAGAAGTAGTAGAAGGAAACAAAAATGAAATGAGAACCTGCAAAATCTACTTCTTTATTTCATTAGTTACATTTTGCACACGAAAAGAGGTTGTTGTGATTACGGTAGGACGATAAAAACCTTGTGACGAAGGTTCTTTGAATATTCAGAATTGTATCTGATTTATGATCATTACGTGAATTTGTTGACTTCTTGAATAATTTAACTTCATTTTATTTAATCATCATCGTAAAAAATATTCCTATTCCTGGATGCTAAATTCCTTACAATTTCACGTCATCTGCAAGTGGCCATGCCTTAAATTTCAAGGGTAATTTGAAAACTTATACTTTGATTGCAATTTGCTTACAAGTTGTCCGCAATTCATGCACAATATTGTGTGTTATCTTTCATTCTGCAGTTTGTTAGAGCTACTGGTCCTGATTAGAAATGACTGTTTGCAGTGTTAATAGCAAAGAGAGTCCTGAGAAAACGACGAGAATGTTTTACGAGGTAAAAGAGTAAGATTGAAAAGAAAGATTTACGATTGGTTCATTTTCCCTTGTAAAAATGGCAACTCTTTTGTCGTGGCAACCGAAGATCGATTGATTTTCCTGTAAACTTCCGGATTTCCGATGTGGTTTCCCCGGCTGAATCGGTAGAATAAGCATTTTTTCTAGGATTTTTTAAACTTTCTCTAGAAATAAATTGCATGCTTCCGAGGAATTAGCATTGTAGTTGACTGATTTTTAAAATAATTTTAAATATCTTTAAGATGCGACTGGGCCCTGCTCATCATCGGGCTCGTCCTATTCGTTCTTTCAATAATTATCATCGCTGGTTTCCCTTCTTTGTATGCTACAATTGTTAAAAATGTAAATTTTCAAAATTAGAATAATTCAAGGTATCATGAATTCCAGATGCTAACACTCCGTCAGTATGAAGATTATTCCTTGTCATTTGGAACATTCGTTTTCGCGAACCCAGTCATGACAAACGTCATGAATTTCTACTTCTTCAACGTTACGAACCCAGATGAAGTGATGTATTACGGTGCTAAGCCACAGCTTGTTGAAGTCGGGCCTTTCGCTGTACAGTCAGTTGAATTCGATGAAAATTTCATAAAATTACCTTCCTAAAGAGCTGAGCTTCACGAATTGTTCATGATAAGATTCGATAATCTATTATCGTCACTTTGAGAAATTTGAAAAATTTTAATTTCAATTGCGATAAAAGAACTAGAATAGTTGTTCATTGCAAACATTAGTCATTCTTATTATTCATCTCGAATTGTATAAATTCTATTATTTTTTTACAGTCAGCTACAAATTCCTTTTTTCAAGTATAATCCTTTCTGCAATTCGGTTTGTACTTTTCTCTTCCTTTGACTTTCTTCCTTATCACAGTCTGATTGCCAATCATTCGAAATGCCTGCAGCGCGTAAATTATCGATATCTGCCGAGAAATTGGAAACCGGAAAATAGGCTACAAGACGATTAAGATTTAAAAAAATAATTATATAAAATCTGAATAGCAATATCTCCCAAAAATTTATAACTCTACATAATTTGTATAGCTTATTTCTGAAAATATATTTAGTTTCAATATTCCAGAGAATCCGAGCATAAGAAATACATCAAAACGAACGAAGACGGCACTGCAATGTTCTACGAGAATTACAAAATGTACAACATCAGACAGGATTTGTCCTGCGATGTCTGTAACTGGGATGGAAATCTTATTTTTCCCAACCCGACAGGAGTGGTTAGCAGAAATGAGCATTTTTTGTCCGAATCAATGATTTCTCAGGGCACTGCTCACTTGTTGATCGAGCCCCAATACAGGGTAACTCGAGTTGGAAAATTCATTATATCACTTGGGATTTTGCTACTCGGACAGTACACTTTTGTGTGAGTTCGATGTTTCATATTTTTAAATAATGAAATTTCAAATTTTCAGTTCTCATCCAATTCGTGAATTTCTATTCGATGGATATGACGATTCACTTTTATCATTTGCGCACTCAAACGTAGAAACGATTAGTTTATTGCAACAATGCTATTCGTGTTAATTTTCAGTTAGTCTATGATATCAGCGGCCTGTTATTAGGGAATCGCAGTGTTATCCCTCTACCTGTACCTGCCATGGCTAAATTCGCATTTTTCTACCAAGTATGAAGAGTTACCAAAAGTAAGGATGATGATTTGAAAATTCAGTACAATAATACGCAAGACGAGAATTACTGGGTCCGAACTGGAAAGGATGATATCAATCGGGTGGGAGAGGTAAATTTATTTGAAATTTGAACATTTTTCCTATATTTTGTTTTCTTCATACAAATAGGCTTAGACGGAAAATTATCCTGAAAATTCTGATTCCTTTAGATCATAACTTGGGCAGATCATACCGAATTACCTGCTACATGGTGGGATGGAAGTTATGCAAGGAGTATCAGAGGAAGCGGTGCACATTTTGAAAATTGATATTTTCGAAATTTTCATAGTTCAGATACGGGAACATTCTCTCAAATGCACTTAGACGAATCCTCGAAAATTCCAATGTTCCAATCATTCCTCTGCCGATCCTTCACTGCTTCCTATTATGGAAGAGCGACGATTCATGGGATTCCTTCATACACGTGGGTCCATAAGAAACATAAAATATTATTGAAAATCAATCAACCTTTGAAAAATCATATTCCTTGGATCTCAGGATAGCTATATATTGAGGAATATATTTCTTTTCAGTAGTTCGAATCAAATTCTCGGTAAAAATGTCTTCTATTCGTTTAGATTTACCGTACCCGCAGAAGAGTATGACACAACTTTAGAACTAAACAAAGGATTTCGATACAAAAATATTGAACACAGAAACTACTACCCGGATTGGCCAAATTGCCCAAGGTTGGATTGAAATTTCAGCTCCTATTTATTATTTTTAGCTATAATTCATCTCATTGCTTGGTTGAAACACAAGTGAATTGTGATTTGCCACAGAACTACTGCAACGATTGCTGCAATGGAAGTTACATCGATGGGAATTACAGATTACCTCCCGGTATTCTACCCATGGCTTGTTATCCAGGTAGAAAAGATAGACAAATATGCAAATTTTAAAACTATTTTACTCTGACTTATTCCTGAAATCGATATTGCCTGTCTCTGGGCAAAAAAGGTGCGAAGCCTTCCCGTTGTCTCTGCGTTTTCTGTTCCCTTCGCTCTCTCTTCTTTCCACTCACAATTCGCGTCGCGCTCGCACCGACATTTTTCTCAAGAGACAGACAACACCGATCTCTGGAATAACGAAGTATATAATTTGATGTGCGTAAATCTCTGCTATAAACAAAATGTTCATGCATTTCTTTCTTCAGAAATTCCTAATTTAGGAAGATACGAAACAATTCCGTTTGAAACCTTCGTCTCTGCACCACATTTCGCCTACTCCCCTCCTGAAATGGTAAACTCAGTCAGAGGATTGCAGCCTGATTTGAGCAGACATATTCCACTGATCTACAATCATATTCCGGTCAGCCTTCTGTTTTATCTTCCAACTTATAAGATGATTTTTCAGTATAGTGGCTCAATAATCGACGTTTATTTCCGAATGCAAGCCAATTTTCCAGTTTTAACGATACCTGAAGTTTGGTATGCTAGTTTTCTACGATTTAAAGAAAAAAAAAACTATTATTTTAGGCACTACGCAAATCAGCCGAATAAAATAATCCCGATGTTTTGGGAGGATGCTCATGTTGAATTTTCGCCACATCTTCTGACATACGTAATTTTAAATTTGTAAAGTTTGTTTCGGATTCAAAAATTTCAGATGCAAATTGGTTTTGTCGTCGTGCCAATTGTGGTAACAGTAATTCAATGGACAATGTTCGGAGTTTCAATAATAATTCTAGCAGTTTTTGGATTACGAATTTATTTGAAGTACAGGAAAATGAAAGCAATGGAACACCCTAAATGGACGTCGGAAGTATCGCACGATTAGATAGATTTTAGGTGGAAAAGTATTAGAAATGTAGAAGAATATGAGATTTTGGACTGACTTAACGCTGTACGGGTTTTCATAAGGATTGATAAATAGTTTTAACTGTCTTCTGAATTCTTCAAACAAACAAAAAATCACAGAAACTTGACATATCAGGAAAACATTAAGACAAATAGTTATTCTAACTTTTTTAACATTCTCTAATCACACTTATCTTAAAAATCTCGATGCATATTTCATGAATAAGGAATGAATTTTCTTTTATATTCATTATATATTGATTAGGTTGTTGTTCATAAGTCTAATCCTACCTTATAGGAAAACTTGATTTTTATTTCTTATCACAAATCATTAACAAACGAATTACTATGATAGACTTTATAGGAACCAGCAAATTATCGAACGGGGAGCTGGAAAATCCTTCGATTTATCTTAAATCAATTTTAAGAAAATTTCAAAATTCAAAAATGAGAAGATTTATGGGACAGCAATAGTTTATACCTTATTCATTAAATCAGTAAATCAGTAAGTGATGGTGTGATAAGGGTCTTGGACTCTTCGGGACTGCATAGTTAGCCATTTGCCTGCCACCCGTCTAACTATTCGCTTATCAACTTATCATTCTTAAATATCGACACCGGCTCTCAAATTTATTGTCTTACGAGCTCATAAATTTTCACAGCCTTTCCAGTCTAACCATCGGTTCAATATTCTGATTCCTGTCACGACATCTAATTCGTCGTTATTGAATTCCGAATCTCCACATCAAAATTTACTCGTAAAGTAAGAATTGGTAATTATTGGCATGCAATATTGTTCAGAGAGCAAGAGGATTAGGCGTGGAATTAGAGATGCAAAGTATGCGGAATAATCATGATAAAAATTGTTATATCGTTTCGATTGAATTTTATAATTTTTATAATTAAGAGATAAGAAGTGAATAATTATGAGGTTGATCTAAAAATAATAACTTCAATTTAGTAGAATTACAGAAATTTTCAAGCACTTTTATATGCTTTTAGTTTAAAAAATTCGTTGAAGATTAAATTAAATTTCAAATTAGATAGAAATGCGGCGAAAAATAAGATGTCCATGCACACGCTATGAATGGATTTTGGGAACGATCGCCATACTTTGCCTAACCATTTCAATACTTCTCTTCACGACATTTTCTCCAATTTATGAAGCTATCGTTAAGAAGGTAAATATTTTGTAAATTAGATGATTTTCAAATAGGAAAATTTCGCTATTTTCACTATAACTCAAATTTTATATTTTACGATGCTTACAATTAGAAATGAGCTGATATCATGCCTGATATTGTTTATTTTTCGTTAGATAATGAAAAACTCAGGAGTTGGCATTCAAAATGTACGATGATGGAAGCCTGAGTTATTCCGGCTTTATGTTGGCGAATCCTCCAATGCACAATATCATGAACTTCTACATGTACAATGTGACGAATCCAGATGAAATCATCTACGAAGGTGCCAAACCACGGTTACTGGAAATTGGCCCTTTTGCAATTCAGTAAGAAAATTGCTTGAAAAATAAGAAAATGAAGTATTTTCAGAGAATCAGAGCATAAGAAGTATTATCGAATGAACGATAATCAGACGGAAATGTTCTACGAGAATTACAAAATGTACAATATTCGAGAAGATTTATCTTGTGAAACATGCAATTGGGATGGAAATCTCATTTTCCCCAACCCCACTGGAGTGGTGAGCTAAATTTCGACAATTCGATTATTTATAGCATAATTGTGAAGTTAGAAAGATAAATTTCTTGAATATAATTTCGTCAAAATCATGGACTTTATGACGCTAACATAAACAAAATAAGATTTGTTTGAAATTTTAAATAAAAGTCGGAAATTACATGAAACACTGAATTTCTATAAATTGAGTAATAAACTAAATTTATGAGCGCAAAAGATAAGCATTATCGGAAAAATAGAAAACTGGGCAGTAAAATTGAATGATAAGAAAGAAAATGATAAATGATTCAGGGAGCCACTGCGGCAATGTGGAATCCTGCCTTCAAAATCACGAAAGTGGGGCATACGATTATTGCGATCGGGTTGACACTGATGGGAGAAGTCCCTTTTGTGTGAGCTATATATGAACAATAATTATTTCAAGAAACATTATTTGAAAATGTATTCTGTTTTGATTATCAAACCTCCAAGTTATGAATGCTATATAGAGGATCATTTCATAAAATGAGTATTTTTAAATTTAGTTTTTTTTGCGAAAATGTCAAGTTTTATCTATTTTCAAATTAAATTTTTTGATGATTACTTCAGATCCCACACTGTCAAAGAAATTCTGTTCACTGGATATAATGATGCACTCCTTTCGGCCGCACATTCGCAGGTTGATCTTCATTTTCAAATCAAACAAAGTTGATAATTCAGCTAATCTATGATCTGAGCGGATATTTCAAAGGCAACAAAAGCATCATCCCAATTCCGATTCCTTCAATGCCGTTATTCGCATATTTTCAAGGGGTCAGCAGTTCTATTTCCCCTTAAAAATTGAATATTTCAAAGTTTCAGTATAACAATTCCAAAGATGAACATTACTGGATAAAAACTGGAAAAGAGAACATTGATGAGCTAGGAAAAGTGATGTCCTGGGCGGATCTCAAAGAACTGCCTGAAGATTGGTGGACCACGAAAGAAGCAAGGGCTATAAATGGAAGCGGTAAACTATTTGAAATTTATGAAAAAATATCTTCCCAAAAATTTATCCTGCCTGATTGAATTAGTGATGTAAAGCGGTGAAATTTTTTAGATTCCGGCAGTTTCTGTAAAATGCACCTGGATGAGTCAAGTGAGATTCCGATGTTCCAAAGTTTCCAATGCCGCTCCTTCACTGCAAAATATGCGGGACAGACTGAAGTGGCGGGGATTCCCTCATTCACGTATAAATTTAGCGACTTTATACAATTTTGAGGCAGATTTTGATTATTTCTCAATTTATTCAGGTTTTCTGTGCTAGAGGATGAATATGACACGACTCTAGAGAAGAATAAAGGATTTCGCTATCCGAATATCGAAAAACGAAACTACTTCTCGGATTGGCCAAGCTGCCCGACGTAATAATTTATCTTTTGACCAAGATAATCACTGACGTTTAGAAAGAAAAACTGCGCCTATCCAATAGATTGCTCACTGAAAGAGAACCTATGTTGCGATACATGCAATGGAAGTTACGTGAATGGGAACTACATTTTGCCCCCAGGAATGTTCCCTCTGGTTTGTTATCCTGGTAAGATTTCTGACAAAAATCAACAAAGTTTCGATATTGTAAAGAATTGTGCTAAATGAAAATCATGACCTTTTATCATTATTCTCATACCTTGCCAACACATGCCATTCTGATATTAATATACCAGGTGAATAGCCGAATCTTTTAGGTAAGCTCGAACCCACCCCGTTTGCAGTGTTCTATTCCCCTCCACACTATCTCTATTCTCCTCCAGAAGTTGTCTCAGCGGTTGTCGGGATGAACCCAGACCCAAGCATTCATCAGCCACTCGTCTACAATCACGAACCGGTATGTTCTTCACCAAAATTTTATTATTTCCTATTGTCGGTGAACGATCACTTGGAATAAAGTAAAAAGGACGCGTTTCTTTCTCTCCCCCCTTTTGAGCCTCGAAATGCGCGCACAGACAACTATTCTTTATTCGGCTTTTTTCGTATTTTTTTTTTGCGTACTTTCACCGAAATCTTTCGCCATGAGAGCTTTCTAATTATTGTCTTTATCGATAATTAGCACAAAATTGAGAAAAAGACAAAATCAACATAAAAAGTGTCGTCAAATCGAGGGGGATGCGTGGCTCACAAGAAGGATGAGAAAGAAACGCATCCCCTTTACTTTATTTCGAGTTATCGTTCATCGACAATATCATCAAATTTCAGTATTCCGGCACGGTGACTGAAGTATTTGTGCGACTACAAGTCAACATGCCAGTCATCACGAGTGTCGATGTACCGTGAGTTTTACTGGCCTTCACTATTTCTTGATAATTTGAGGCGTCTCTAATCATAGGAATAAATTATAAGTATTATTATTTTTGCATAGGAATAATATAACCTTTATCCATTTGAAATTTCCCGAAAGATGTATTTTTTATTTATTTTAGCGCCTACATGCACATGCCCAATAAAGTGATCCCTCTATTTTGGGAGAATGCACACGCCACTCTGCTCGACAGCACGTATTCCAAACTCCGACTAGGATTTGTCACCGTTCCGCTGGTCGTGACGATAGTCGAATTCTCTCTGCTAGGGATCGGTCTCTTTCTAATCGCCATTCTAATTGCCATTCGTGTCTATAAGCATCGAAAAAGCAAACACTCACGAGGGAATATTACGCAGAATGGTACAATTTTGTCGTAATCTTTAGATTTTAGCTTCTTAATGCATTTCTGATTAACACTATTATATTATATAGATATAATTTGATCAACCTGAAAGTTTGTAAGAATATGCTAATCTAGGAGTTGGAATGTTAGTTTTCTGTGCGATTCATAAAAATATATAGTAAAATGATCGAACATTAGTAAACAAATAGTTAGTTTACAATAACGTTAACTAGCATATCTTTACATTTTTGACTTTCGTGAAAATTCCACAATCTCACTCATAATTTATTTATATGAAATTCGTGTTTTTCTACGGGTATTCAATTCTTTTTTCCACTCAAAATAGTTTTACTGAAAATGTTTCTTTTAAGGGCGTCAAAATAAAATAATTAGGGGAAAATTCTCAAGTGAACAAGTGAAGAGCCACAAGACAAACCGAATAAATCCGAATTTCGGAGAAAAATAGTTAAGATTTCAGTTGAATATGCCGTTTGACTTTATAGGAAGGAAAAAAATTAGGAAGGACTGTTTAGGAAAAATAGATTTGAGATTAGCTTATATTTTGTTTTTCTTTCAAAAGTTCAAACTTTTCTTAGAAAATCAGAAGATTAATAAAAGTGAAGAAAAAGTTGGAGAATTTAGAAAATCTCGTCTTATATAGCCATGTTTTTCAAAAACTAGCAAAAATCTTCCGAAGAAGAGCGTAAATTTGAATTTACGTGAGAGTGACGATCTGGATACGTCGTTTGGCACCCGTTTGTGGCTGTTGCTGCTGCTGTCCCGTAGTGTCATTCTGACCCGGCTTTTGATCCTTTGCCGGCTCCAGCTGAATCCGCTTCGGCTCACTTCGAACATTCTCACCGTCCTCCTCCTTCTTGTCGGAAGAATCGGATCTGGAAATCAGGATTGTGCTATTTAAAACATGAATTTTCTCGAATATTTTTTTTGTGAATTGAATATTTCAGAAAGCTATTTATGGCTTTCAAAAGTACCACTTGTAAAGAGATAATTTGCAAAAAGAAGCGATAACGAATATTTTAATTTAGCGCTGGTGAAAAAAATGCCAACCTGTTCTCCTTAGGCGTATGTCCGCGTTTGAAGAATTTCTCGATGGACGCGGACGCGGATGGTTTGTTCTTTGGAGTGGAGGGTTGCAGTGCATTGGGCTTGCTCTGTGACTTGGAAGCGGTCACTTGCGGACTCTGATCGCTCGCTACTAAGGCATTCTCGTCCGTTACTGCTGCAAATACCATTCATAATGGCGACATTTCAGAAAAAAAAAACTCATCAGAAAGTATCCCTTTCTGAGCAATTGAAGAATTCAGCTTTCGAAATAAGATGCATACAGATATAATAAATTATAAAGACTAAAGAATTGCTGTCTTCACAAGTCAGTATCTTTCAAACTGTCATCATAATGAAAGGTAATCCAATAAAAGCCTAAAATTATCCATGAAAAAGTACCTTTCTCCTTCTTGGTCTTCTTCTTTTTGGTTTGAATGAGTTGCGGCGACAGAGGGGCAACTGCTTCGAGCGAGCCCGTGTACTGAAAATTAGTGTATTCTGTATTTCAAAAATAATTTATCATGAATGAAATGTCCCAAACTATCGTCAATTCGTCTGCCAAGCGCATATATTTGAAATCGCAAATCGAATGTTCATAAAACGATTTCGGCAGAAAAAAAAAGAAAATTCATATTTTTTTTAAATGAATGAACGAATGATAAATTATACCTGTTGTCCCCATTTGTCGAGATTGAGCCTGAGAAAAGAGCAGTATCCCTCGAGCGAGGAGACGACCACGATCCTGCCATCTGTGCTCCAAGCAGCGTCAGTCAGTGCATTGTAGTGAATGTTCTCTACGCTCCCGATCGGGTGAGCGTGCTGACTGTCGTAGAACAGAATCGAGTCCTTCGTCAGTGCCAAAAACAGAACGCGGTACGGAAGGCTTAAAGGGAGGTTTTATTTTTTTTCTATCGAAAAATAATTGATGACCAATTATTATTTTGTTCAAAAATTGAATCATGAATGAATTAGTTTTTCACTAAAAATTAAGGAGAAATGACAGGTAAATTCATATTTTCAAATCGAAAGATTCCGCATAAAAAATGAAAATTCGGCGGTGCTACTTTCTAAATAGAATGCATAAGTTTTACCAATTTAAAAATTAGCACAAATACTTACCCCAACAGATTGGTATCTCCATCCAGCAGCTCCATGACGAGAGGACAGAATCGAACGAGGAAAGTCGGTTTGGGAGAGGGCAACAAAGCGAACGGGGTTTCTCTGTAAGATGAAGGGAGTTACAGCGGGAAACAAAGCAAATTAACGCACTTGTCCAGATGCTCCCTTTTGAAGATGAACGTGCCGTAGATGTCGGCAGGGCCTGACTCGATGTGAGCGCCTAGAATTTGCGAACTTTTGAGTATAAAAGAGAACTCGATAATTCAGAATATTTCTTTCAAGAAGTGTATGCCACTGCACATCGAAATTTTTGATGCGCAGTGGCTGTTCCCTTTTCAAGATACAAATATTTTGCTTTTATAATAAAGAGGAATGATATTTTATACCATAGAAAGAAAATATTTCGAGTTTTGAAATTATCCGACTTACAAGGAGCCGCAATGAATTGACCGCACGGCGAGAAGGAGACGCCTCGCTGGAAACTGAACAGCTGGTCATCGTGGAACAGACGGTATTGCTGAAAATCAACAAGTATTGGCAAATAGGGAATATTCATCTTCAAAATCTAAATCTCAACAAGAATTGTTCTAGAAAAACTTCATCCAATAATGTGCTGCTTCTCTATCTTACAAAAATCATATTTTTCCTGAAATGCATTTCTAAATTTTTTAAAGAAAAAATAAATAAAATGCCGACCTTCTCCTCGAGTTGAGCCTCAGGTTGAATGACTCTAACAGAGGGGAGAGTGGTGTGGCCGAAGCAGCGCAGCTTGGTGCCTTTTGCCGCATCGATCAGATCCATCTTCCTGTCCGCGGACATCGTCACCAGGTACTTCGACAGCGGATCCCACGAGACACCGTTCGGAAAGTGACGGAAATTCCGCACAGACACTGAGCGCTTCCCTAAAATGGTTAACAACGTGAATTATAAACCTCATCTTTTCCTGATTTCATAAAGCTGCAAGTCATGAAAAGAAAGTAATTTGGATAGAGAATGAGAATTAGCTGTTTATGCTTTGAAGAAATACCTGTGAGTGCTTCATGAACGAGAAGGCAGTCGTCATTGGACACAGAGGCGAAGTACTTGCCGTCCGGACTCCAACAAATCGAGCTCACATCGCTGTCGTGGTTCAGCACCTGCAAAATTTGACAATTCTACTGAAATTTGCAACAGAAAAGAGATCTTATTGGTTGTTGATTAGATTTAATAGGATTATGCTAAATTGAATTTCGCGAACCATATCGAGATTTTCATTCGATATAGAAGATAGTAAAGCGTGCCATTTCAGGGTTAACTTATTTGCAAACTTTAAGTATTTTTCAGAAATTTTCTGCCCACCTTGATCCGAACCCAGTTCTCCTTGTTAGGCGGCAAGTCCTCAGTGGCCGGAGGCGGGGCGGAGTCGGAATTCAGCTGCCAAATCACGACTCGGCCATCGCAGTCTGCAGAGGCCAGCAGAGCCGCTGAAAGAATGCCATTTTATAGAAATCGAAAGCTAAAGGTGAAGTCGTTAAATGAAAGAAGAAATATATCCCGATTTCATTTGAGAAATAAGCACAAACTCTCGGAGGCTAAGAAAGAGATTTCATTAGAATGGGAATTTTAGCATAGCTCCACCAAATTAGATAAGTTTAGAAAGAAGTGTCAAAAAGTTGACATCTTTGGCAGGGAAATAATGCCTACCATCAGAAGTGGGTGAGAATTTGATCTGATTGACGGCGCTGTTGTGGAAGGCGAGATTGGCAACGAAGTCGACGGCCAGCGGCAGCACGGGCATCGACACCTGCTCGAAGTGCAGGTACCACAAGCGGATCTGAAGCGAAAACAGAAACTATGAGACTCCCTTAATTCTGATAATTATTCTAAAGGCAAATAGATATTTTTCATGCAATTTAGAAATTGGAAAAACAATCCATTCATTTATTTTTTCAACAAAAATATAACTAAAATTTTTATCAATTGAAAATTCCTCAACTTCAAAATATCTTGAGCAAGTGAAAATTTAGAGCTTCTAAAACACTTTCCTGGAAAATTTCAACAAAATTCTACAACTCTTTTCGAATTATTTGAAATGTCTGACCTCTTTCTGAACGCTGCTGGTCGCGATGCGGTACTTGTCGTTGACGAGTCGCGGGAAGACGTCCACCGACAACAGCGCCTGTCGGTCGTGCCAGAATATCTCAGGCATGTAATGATCCATCCTCAAAATTACACATTTAAACGAAAAATTAAAACAAATTCACATGAAGAAAACGGACAAAATGGCAAATGAGCGAAAAGTCGATTCTTACTTTTCCCGCCAAC
Organism: Diploscapter pachys; assembly: GCA_002287525.1. NCBI lineage: Eukaryota > Metazoa > Nematoda > Chromadorea > Rhabditida > Rhabditidae > Diploscapter > Diploscapter pachys. Next base: position 162,207 of record LIAE01010479.1, on the reverse strand, counting down.
TTCAAAAGCGTAAATGCAGGACGAGGTATTATTGGCAGATGGTTTACTGCAAAAAGCATCTTATTATTTTTCTCGTTTTTGTTGATTTTTAATAGGAAATCATATAGTATCTTCACAAAAGTTGTTTAGTTTTTCAAGCTCTATCTATTGGTATGCATATTGTAGGATTTTCCTCTAAATTTTTAAATTTCAGGTTAGAGATACAAAATTGTGAAGAAAGTACTATGGCGGGTTGGTCATAAAGCAATCTTGGCTTAAGTCCTCACTAGGTCTGTGCGTCCCCTTAAGCACCCGGTAAAGTGACCGACATCACCATTTCATCTACTTCTGTCGTGCCTGCTTAATGATCTTTCAAATCTGATCAGCATAACATAAGGTTATGAAGTTTAGAACTTTAACTGTTTCCCCAATCCAGATCCCGTTCAATTCTACGTCATTCGGACTTGCTAGACTACGGTCATAAATGTGAAGACAATTTTAACCCAAAGGCTTTTTGAAAGTGATCACGAACACCTCCAAAATCACCTGTATAATCAATGAAGGAAGAAATAGTGCATGGAAAGGTACAGAAAATAGAGTGGCCCAAAGATCCATTTGCCAAAACCTTTATCCTTCTCATTCAGTTCTCAATTTTCGTCTTCTATATGAATGGTCATTTTTCTTTTTTATTTATTTTTCAGTTTCAATTGTATATTTCCGACACGGAATTTCAGCTTGATATACCATTTAAACAGGGTTGCATTCGCTTCTAAATCATTAATTGCAAACTTTCTCATTCAATCGATACTCTTTACTATTTCCATTTTGAAATAATACTATGGTGATTGTTTAGGTCTCTTCACAAAGATGTTAGCCAATTTACCAGTCGAAATGATATTGTTGATCTGCGAATATCCCGAATCCAAAGACCTGGGAAAATTGGCCTGGACTAATAAGCGAATGATGCAAATAATCAAGAGATATCTGCCGATGGCGCTCGAGAGGAGAATTTTATTCTATCGTAGGAAAATGCTTCTTGTATGAGCGAAAATTAATTTGAATATTTAGTACCTTATGAAAACGATATTGTTAGAGAAGGAAGAATCTGTCTGTTTGATTCGCATACTAATTCTGTTGAACAGATTACGGAATTTAGTACCTGTTCAGAGCTATATGAAGTAGCGACTACAAAAGATAAAGTGAACTATTTGATTTGACATTGCCAATTTTGTAATTTTAGATTTTCACAATTAGAGCTTATTACGAAATATTTGAAATTTTCGATCTGAATACTCGACAAATCACTAGAGGTAACATTACAAAAGCCAATAGATTGGTTTAATTTTATTGCATTCTTTGCAGGTCCAGATCCTCCTGAATGGCGTAAACGGGCATCTGTTGCTTATTTCAAAGACAAATTGTATTATTTCGGTGGAAAAGATCCTGAAACATATCAAGAAACGAATCGAGTCGATGTAAGAAGATCAAATGAGAGCCCATAAAATTGTTAATTCAGGTTTTAATAGATGGAAACTGGCAAACAGGACCTGCTTTTCCTCTTCCGATTAAACGTTCTCAAACAATAGTATGCGATGGAACTTTATACGGTCACATTATAGCATATTCATTGTTGTAATTATGAATATTCAGTTATTGATGGACGGGATAGTAATAAGATATATCGATTATCAGACGATGAACGGGAATGGATTGAAATAGGAGAAATTCCAGAAAAACGAATTGATTTCGGAGTTGCATCGCTAAATGGAAGAATTTACGTAACTGGAGGACGCCTGTCGTTAATTTTGTATGATAAATAACGTATCATTATATGTTTAGTAATGTATATGGTCAAGTATTCAAATCCTGTCTGTGCTTCAACCCCTCAACTCCAGTTGGCAGTCAAATTTCTCAAATCGCTGATATGAATTATGCAAGATATCTTCATTCGCTCATTGTCGCTAACGGGAAATTGTATGCAATCGGAGGGTGAGCTGAGATTTTGTATATCTTTATACCAAATATTTGTTAACTTAGATTTCACAGAGTTTTTAATGGAACTTTTTGCAATTCAATCGAGGAATACGATCCACAAGCGGATAAATGGCAAGAAGTCGGAACACTAAAATTGGAATAATCCAGTTTAATGCCATGTAGCCCTTTTATTTGGTATATTATATTTTATGAATTTTATCTTTATTCGACTATTATTAAAAATTCCAATAAACATGCTAAGACAACCCTCGAAGACATCCAAAAATGGTGAGGAATAATTGTAACTCAAATAAATTTTTTTTCCTACCCTTATTATTCCCACTAGGTGGGGGTCGGCTACCCTCAGCCCGTAATGGGACAGTTGGCCTATCCTAGCCACACAAGACTAGTGGCCCGTCCCGAGGACAGACTGTTGCTGTGTGCAACAGCCGAGGGATTTTTTATGCGAATTTTTCGTGGTTTTATCCACTACCAACATTTTTAGCCCCCTTGGTTTGGGTGGGAGCGGGGGGCGAACTTGAGCCCTGGCTGTAGGCAGTAACACACAACCACTGCGCTATACCACTCTATAAAACGATTTAATATAAATTATTTATTTCCATAAAGACGCAAATAGCAAAGAGTAAATTACATTCATAATTCCAAAATAATATTAACCTTTTTAAACAGGATGATGAAGCCTTTTATTTATACTAAAAATTCATTTTCCTTATGCGAATCTTCTACTTTATCAGATTTGTACGTTAACCTTATGCAATCTCGGTAAGATATTTCGATTTTGAGAATTGTCCGATTTGTTGACGATAGAGATATTTGCTAAATTTAGCTAATTGCTTCGTTGATAAAGTTCACTATCTCCTTACTTGAAGCAGGTGTCTTTTTGGGCATTAGTTTAAGCAATTTTGATTTGATAAATTCACGGTAGAACTTATTAGAGGCCATCATCGAAATTGATCCAATAAGTCCATGATTTGCTATACTGTATACAACGATATTTGCCACACCTGAAACTTTTTCTTTGGACTCAATAGAAATAACGATATAAGAACATACCTTGATTATATTCGTCTCCGGAAAACCCAATGTAAAGTGGTATGGTAATGAATAAATCTGGGATGATAACCTGAATGAATATTTATTTTATGCCTAGACAAGCTGAAATAATTAATATTAAAAATGCGAATTTCACTTTAATATTTTAGATAGCTTTTTTCATTTTTGTATTCAATGAAAATTTCCATCTACTCCTAAGCAATTATAAAGACAGCTCATATCACTCAAATATCTATATTTCTGACCTGTACACACAGAGCGAATAAGAAGCTTTTCTGTAGTCGATATGTATTTTCCGAAACGAACTTCTTCTTCCAAAATAGATTGCAGGCTGTTAAAATGACGAATGTTGTTCTCATCTGAACACATGCATTTTATACAAACCCCCAGGGAGAACTTTCGTCAAATGAAACAAATCTATGGGGGTAGGTCGCAAACTTGAACGTTTACGTTATTGATTGATTAGAGATACTAAATTCGTAAGAAAATATATAGGAGGGGGGTAGGTCGCAAGGGGTTCTGACGGTTATCCTCCCTAGGTCTGATTTTATAGCAGAAGAAAAAAAGATAGAAAAGAATCCATTTACCACAAGGGATAATGACGTTACTATAAGTAAACCCTTATGGACAAAACAAAATGTGCAAATATCCATAACGACGGACTGACGATACCATAGCAAATCAATAGGTGTCTGCCAAAACTGAAATATGAAATGTTAGCATTTTGTAAAACAACTAGATATGCATCAAAATATAGCGGTAAATAATTGAGAATTTGTCACAGGTTTCTGAACTCGCTTCATGAAACTCGTATTTCATTTTATTACCCTTCGCATGTTCGGAAATGATGTTCAAGATGTTCGAAAACGGAAATCAAGAACAACCAGACAAAATGGAAGATAGCAGAAAATTTTGAGCATCTTGATTGTGACTCTTATAGAATTAATATTTTACTTTGGCTAATTCCAATTTTGCAATATCCTGATTGTGTGGATATTTGAAATAGCATATCCATGACGTTTGAACAAGGCCCAAATCGAATATTATTGTCAGAACTATGCGAGTTTTAGTTATTTTGTTGGCGTGTTTGTCCATTCGAGAGCATTGATATCGATACTCAAACAAATCCAAAATCGAGGCAGCAACTCCTAAAACAATTGTAAATGTATAAAATCAGCATAATGAACCGACTAAAATGATATTTCAAAATTTTATTTAAAAAAAAAACAACAACAAAACGTTAATCTGATTTTTGCACATAAAATCTAATATCAAATTTTGAATTTAAAAGTTAGCTCAAGAATACAAAAGCGAAATTTGATTTCTTTCAGAAAAAAACACGAAATTAGGATTCTCATGAAGAAATAATAATTTCGCCTGTTCCAGATCAATGTGATATTGAATGAAGAAATACATCGTACTCTTAACCAACCTATCAAAGTGTAACACCAAATCAATACTTGTGCAACCCCACTCAAATCGAATACATGATGCAGCAATCCATTAGTAAATCCGCTCAGATATGGTAGGAATACCAGCGGACATATCAGCCAACTCATATGCAAGTCTAGTAATGTTGCTCTAAAATTTAATTAAAAAATAATAATAATAATAAGTGTAATAATACACATACAATATTTGATATTTGACCAAAAGGCACTTGTAGTAGTAAGTCATGGACTTAGGTGAGACATAAATAATTAGATAAAGACCGAAAATATTAATTGGCAACTGAATAAATCCGAAGGCTTGCAATGTAGCAAAATAATAGCCACTATCATAGTGAATAACCGTTATATTTAGTTCATTCATTGACAATAAATTTCAAGGGAATCTATAACTAAATTATTATAGCTAAATGCTAGGGCTATACGAATTGAATGCGTATTAGTAAATGATCGATGAAAGCATTATATCTCTTTGCATGTTTTATCATCTCAGCTTTGAAAGGTTGTAGACTTTTACTTAAACAGCTGAAATTTAAATTGGTGTCAAAAATCGTTAACTGAGAACTCTTACGTAATTATCTTTACCTATCTAATGCATTGATTGAGAAATTCCAATTATTAAAGCTACGTAATTCTATATATGAAGATATTCTAAAAAACGAAGTTTCATAAGCAAAATCCATGTAAATTTGTTGACTGAAGATACTTTGTTACCAAAAGCGAGATAATGTGGGAAAAGATAAAAAAGGGAAAATAGCGTTTGGTAACAAAGTACCTACAGCCAAATCTTTGGCCATTCGGAATTTTTTTTGCTTTAAGCTTGATTAGTCTATCAGATTTTGAGAAAAAATACTTTCATTAACTCTGCCTTCACATCGGAAAAAATAATTTCAATTATTTAAAATTGTGAATCCATTTGATTGCTGAAATAGAGTTCCACGCTACACGGGTGCGCTTCACGAGCCCGCTCGCTTGTCGCTCTAGGTGCCAGCCTATGGCTTGTCTAAAATTAACTAAAAACCGAAGGAGTCGATTTACAAAGTTGCAAAATACTTTATTATTCTCTGGCATAGTCTTTACATGTTTGAATTGACAGGTGAGAATTGCGAGGGTGGATTTGAGGTCCCTCCAGTGCCGGCAATTGCCCCAGGACCTTGAGTGCCTTCTGCTGATTCTGATGGCGGAATGAATACAATTTGACCGATCGGCCCTACTCCCGGCATATTTTGCATCACTGAAAAATTGACATTCAAATTTTCAATTATTTTATTCCACACTGTTAGCCTGAATTTCTATTATATTATGTCAAATTTTGTGCTGAAAATCAGATCTCAATCAGCAGAGTGAAGGTAATATTGATATTCAATATGTAAAAATTTCCATTTTTGTTTCGCTACTGGCTACTGATTTCATTTTTTTTTAGAATTTAGAGAAGATGTAGAGACCCGCAAAAGTGCCTTCTGGAATGGGTTGGAATTGGCTAGAAGATTGGCTGGCTGGTTGAATGATCGAGTTTCCATTTTGCCCGCTGATTGGTGCGGATGCAGAGGCTGCAGGCCCAGGTCGATTCCCATCGCACATAAAAGGACCGCCAAACCTGCAAATGATAAATCTATCATTTGTGTATGAAGATAAACTCTAATGACTCGATAAAAGGGATTTATGATATTTCAGTCCGTGAGCTGACTAACCCAGATTAGGGGAATTTGAAAACCTCTCTGAAATTTCGGATCTATTGATTGGTAGAATTCTATGAAATGACTAAAGATAATTGATTTTAGAGGCAAATAAAATAAACATGGACGTAAAACAGTTCAATTTTCAAATAGAGATTATTGCTCTCTCGCATTAGATTTGAAAAGTACAAACTAAAATTTCTAGTGAATTCAAGTTAACATCTTTAATGTTTTTCATTCTTAAATTAGAAAACAGATTAGAAGATTGTTTCGAATAAAAATAAGATTGTGCATACCATGTAACGAGATTGCAATGCGCCAAATAGACCATATTCCTGCAGTACCAATCAGCAGACAGAGTGGCTAGACAGCCGCAGAATGAAGCATCACACTGAGCTTGAGGGATTGTGCAGGAGGAATAACAAAAGTCGTGCTCCATACAGCACATGTGAACTGAAAACAGTTAGTTTTAGGAAATTCATAGTCAGCATCATATTTTCTAACATTGATCAAGCTATATGTCACCACTGATAGTGTAATCTCGGAGGTTTTTGAATTTTAAATTCTTGGAAATTCATTCTATGGTTTTCATACGGGATGTAATTCTGTAGAGTTTCAAGGACCACTTTATGATTGATAGTAGGTTTTCTTTTTTTAATTTGTCTAAAAGAGCATGAGAACGTGACTATGAAAACTCACGTCCGTACTGGTCACAGGGAATGGACGAGACTAGAGACAGAAACTTGGAGATGCCATCCACACCACACGAATACGAATCATAGGGCACTTGACATAGACTGCGAGAGACAAGGACGATCAGAAGAGAGTAGCAGACGGGCAGAATGTGCATAGAATATGCAACATCTGATGTGGGACGGCACTGTTTAATTTATTTTAAAGAATTTAAAAAAAAAAGATTTTTCTCCTGTAAAATTAAAACTTTTAGAAATTCTAAATTTCTTCAATCTTATCATCAAAAAGCAGGTATTCAAGAAGAAATTATATGAAATTTTTGCAATAATTTTCTTACTAAGACTATTTGAAGTGTTAAAAATTTGATTTTAAAAAAAGTGTTAATCAAGTATTGCAAAATTTGTTGACCAACCTATTAGCTAGATTGCGTTGGAAAGCTTCGAGAATAAGAACGGCACAGATGAAGAATGCGTGAGGGAATTTACGTGAAGTGGAAAAGGCGGCGAGAGAGGCGAATAATGAATGGATGAAATGAAAGAGAAATCAAATCGGAAACGAGAGTGTATCAAAAGGCGAAAACGAAAAAGAAAAACATACTCATAGGAGTGCAGAGAACATCTGAAGGGAGGGAAGGACCGGTTGTCTTGTCCGCGTGCCTCTGTGCCATTTAGGGACGGATTATTTGCTCTCGCGCAACACGCGCAGATACACGCACCGCCGAGAATGCTGATCGAGAGATTTCAGATATAAAACCCCATCAAAACCCATCTCCAAGCACCTTTTCTGTAAGAAAAAAAAACATCGAGAATTTTCGACTTATGAATCACATTTGATATCGTATATTGTATGAAAGGCTGATCCTCATGTAGATTAACGATTTTTTTTATTGGCTTGGTTAATTTGAAGTTTAATTTTCTGCTATTTATACAGAACCCATTTATTAATTGTATTTGAATTGTAAAATTCAGCGAAAGAAACTCAAAGCACCAAATGAGCAGATCAATGAACAAGAAATTCAAATTAATTTTTGCACAAAAACTGACAGAGTTTAGAAGTTTAGAGGAAATAAATCATTTTGGCAGTTGAAAGTGAAATTTGCAGAAAAATACTGTTTTATACTAGTCCGATGGAATAGATGCTGCCAGATGAAAATAGGGCAATCGATTTGGAATTCGGATCGTATTGAACCATTGTCACATTCGAGATTCCTAAATAAAATAAATATTTGGTGATTAGAGGGTATAGAAATATTAAATCATATAATCTTGTAAAACTGGATAAATAATCCTTTCATTGCAATTCGAATTCTATTTAATATTACCTAACGCTCTCAAATACTCGATGATTTTTAGAAATTTCAGAAATTATAGTAAAGTAAAAGAATGCGCGATAAACAGTTCGGCTATAAGTGGAGAAGTCAATTGAACCAGGAAGTTCTTAACTTTCCCCAGTTCTGGTCTCTAACAGTCATAATAATAATAATAACGAAAGTGAATTCATGATTCACATTATTAGCGATTGAATTGAATTGTTTCATCGAAACAAGAGGTTTAGTTCAAAAAGTGAATTTAAAATTTCTTAGCTGGGCAGTGCTTTAGGTAAAATGCAGGAAAAATTAGAAATCTGAGCATAAATTCATCCTGTATTCTAACAACTATTTCCTGTAATAAACGGCAATGATCATGAATGCATAATTTTTATTCATTCAAGATTGGAATTTTAGAAAATTTTGAAATGGTACCTTGAATGGTATGTTTCCTTCCAGAGACATAGATGTGTTTGTAGAAATCATAAACTGGTGAAAATGAGATGCTGTCAGATGTGCATTCGACTGAATACAAAATTCCGCAACGAATGAACGAGTTGCACAACGCTTCAGGGTGGATGGCTGGTAGAGACCAATTGGATATTATCTGAAAATTCGCTTTTACCTTCTTAATTTTATTTTTATGATTATTATATTGGAAATTCACTTGTTATGACCAAATTGATTCCATTTTAATGCAAATATTATGCTCTCATAACAAGTTATTTAGCACTGATACAACTTTGTACAAAAAGTAATGACCAATATTTTGATACAAATAATTTAAGTCCAGATGTTCAAATACAAATAAGTCTAACCTTCAATGTGGATGGATGCAGCCGACTCACAGCGAAGAAATCGCGTTCATCTCTAAAAATTATGCTTAAAAATTTGAAAAATTAAGAAAAAAACCTGTAAGTGACCCAAATTCCATGCTCTTCAGCCTGGATGTCCATTCGAGAATCAGATTGGTCGTACAGAGATTTCTGAATTTTTAATATTTATTTAAAATTATATTTTGATATATTATAAATCTAACATTTCTCTATTTTTAAAGATAATTTATTTTAAAAAAAGTAGATTTTCAAATTTTTGTTACCTGCCCCATTGTAACATTTATCGTCTGAAGAGAATTCGTTTTGAAATTGTACGATACAAGTGAATTGTCATTGGCATAATAGAACGTGCGATTGTAGACCTAAGTTTAAATGAAAATAAAACCCAAAAATTAAGATTAAATAAACATGCCGTGTTATCGGTTCCTCGAAATGGAATTGGCAGTGTGTAGAGTTCAGTGGGCTCAGAATTATTCAACTTCTTGGAAGTGAGAAATTTGATAATTGTATATCCGAAATCGAATTCGGTTAGGTACCTAAAATACGATGTTTTTTTCAGAATCTATGAGGATGAGATTATTATTTCACAAAAATGTGAATTCTAGTTTTGTAAAACTAAATTTTCTCTTACCATTGCTCTCCATCTCTCATTGCAGCTCCAATCGAGTTCGTCCTTTCTGCGATCAATCTCGGCTCATCGAATGACATATCGCTTTTACATTCTGAAATAATAGAATTTTCATTTTTATATGAAAAAGTCATACTTTTCCTCTTTGGCTCTTCTTTACTCAAAAAGTTACTCTTCTCCTTCCTTTTATTGGTGTTCATCTCAAACCTATGCTGCATACAGATACGTTTCATGGCCTTTCTCTGAAAATTTCAATTTTTTGGAAAATGAAGAATTTTTAAAAATTTTGATCCACTTACCGAAATCTGTGCATAAACAGGCAGATAAACGAGATTGTTGTCTCTGTCATCAGCACTTCTTCGTGTTCTAACAGAATGCTCTAATAGTTCATTCTGGAAAGAAAAAACTGATCTTCATCATTAAAAACTGAAGATTCTTACTTCCAAATTAGAAATGGTTTGTCTTTGATATAATAATAGCCCAATTGTGCAGAGCGTTAGAAGCCAGGAAATAACCACGGGAATCGACACACCAGCCATCAGCTATGTGGAGATGTCGAGCATTTTAAAGTCAAAATATTGGTAGAAAAGACGGAATTGTGGTAGAATAAGTGTATCTGAAAAATCAATGAAATTTTCGATTTCCTGTAAAAATCATCATTTTCTTCTCAAATGTTACATTACCTCATTCAGAAAACCGAATTTAACAATGTTGCAATTAGAGAAGGATAATAAGAAAAATGAATCCCAAATATAAAGAGACTACGATACATTTCAAGTTGAAACATTCTCAGAATGATCTCTAGAAGGCGATTTCCACATTCATCTCCCTTTCTACCTCTACCTATCCATTTTCCCTCTTTTATCCAAACTTAGCATCTTTATTCACAATGTTCCTTCATCCATTTTATGCGAACGCGTTCGTTATAAATTGCTTGCGGCACGGCACAAAACGGGCAATCGAAAATCGAATACAGGAAAATCGCTTGAAATAGAGCCGTCTTTGCGAAATTCTCAGGCTCAAGGACGGAAGATGAATCAAACTTGAAGGAAGAATTTGAATGGGAAAGGTAATGCAGCGGTAGAGGAGGACATGATTTATTACGTGAAATTATAACCGATTATTATGACGAATCTCAAGCGAATAAAGAAGAGTAACAATAGAAAATTTACGAGAGAGCACAGGTGCGATGAGAATTTCTGAATTATGAAAACGATTTCTCCACAAACGCTGATCTTCACTATTAGATTGGTAAACATTTCAATTTAATATTTCAATATAAGATGTTTCAAGTAATGTTGCTAAATTTCAACAGAAAGTTTCAAGTCCCGAAAGTTATGGCTGACAATAAGAAGTTGGATCTGCAAAATTAGCGCTAGAGAAGATGAGATGGTGTAAGTAATTACTATAGGAGAGTTGGAAGACTCGAGAAGACAAGGCACAAGAATGAGAATGAAGTGAAGATCTTCGCATATCCCTCTAAGCTCATTCTCATTATGGCAAAAGCCGTTAGACTGAGCGTAAAAGTCGCTGAGTGGAGTGGGGATGAGTAAATGAGGACACGACGAAAATATGGATGGGGATGAGTCAAAATATGGGAAGGAAGTTAGGAGATATGGAATTTTGCCGAATCTAATAGAACGATATTGTTTTGAATTGTTCAAAATTTCATCTTTCGGAGGAGAAATAATGATCGGGATAGAAAAGTTGGCTTCAAAAACTGGTGATTTATTCGCGATAAAGCTGATGATATTCATGAATAAATCTGTTCAAAGTGTTCAGATTTGAAATCTTCCTCAACAAATTTTAGTAAAGATCAGTCTTTGTCATGCAAAAAAGTAATGAAAAATAATCCCAAATCATGAATAAATAGAAATTAGAAACAATACAGTACGAAATGATCAAATATAAAAGTCCACAGCATAATCTCGCTTCATTCGGTGTAAGGCATATGATGAGCCCTCTCGGACTATAGACCATATGCTCATGTATTCCTTTCCCCCGCTTTCTTTATCCCCATTCATATCCCGTTATATGCCCGTTCCTGTTCACTTTGTTTGTGCACAGCTCCGGGGGTCAAGTTATGATTTACGAGAAGAGGAGGACAAGCGTAATGAGGAATGCCAGGGTAATTCGATAGCCGCAGGCGATCAGCCAGATATGGACAAGGGAATTTGAGCGGATAAAGGAGGGATTAGAGGGTCAAGAAGTGGGGATTTTGAAGATCCAATTTTGTGATAAGTCGAGTTGCTTTCAGGTCACTCAAAAATGTCGCAATATTTTCGTTCTTCAACACGAGTTTAGCACTATCAAGGATATTCTTCGGGATAAATTGAGTTCTCAATGTTGAGTGATGAAATAATAAGAATCGCTCAGGGCTTTGGTAAAATTTGTAGTTATTTTTCGGATTTATTATCGTTGAATTATTTTTGGATAAATGTTACTTTTCGTCGATTTTGTAAGAATAGGCATTCCCTGCGTTAATCTTGCATGTGCTTTCCTGTTATTGGTTGTCATGACAACTCAAAGAATAGTGTTGTGTTATTGAATTCAGAATTTTTCATAGATGAAACTTTTAGAATGATCGGCAAACTGAGCGATGTCTCACATCCACAAATCGATATTCGTCGGGAAGAAGCCGGGATTAGATCGGCAGAGAGGTTGGAGAGAGGAATGCAGACGGAGGAGATGAAGAGGAAGGAACAGGGCAACGATCCGGTAGACAGACCGACCAAGGGCACACAGACTGAGCAAATCAACGGGGATAGGGGAGAGAAAACAAAAAATATCACTGTATCGCAACAGGCAAGCGGAAGATTTTTAATTAAAAATATCGTGATGAATGAATTAGAATCGAAATGATTGGAAAAGTTGGAGCATGGATTACTTTTTCACTTGTTTCAAATAGACAAATAAATCAGATTTAAATCCTATGATGACAGATAAGAGTTGATGTAAATAGTGGAAAAATGTGGAAATGCAAAAGATTTTTTTCTTAATTTAGATTATTGATCTGGTGATATCGAGTCATGCGGAATGTGAGAAGCATTGGCATGCGATGTCCAAACTGGACAAATTCCATGAAAGAACTGGAATTCAACTGCAACAGACGCACACTTTTCAGTTGCCTTTGGTAAAATCTTGTGATATTACTATCCAGAGGTTATATTTTCAGTCCCTGTGCGATGCCTCAGTCGTTTCAATTTGCTCTGCCTCGTCATCTCGTCGATGTGCAATTCTGTTCGGAGAGACAATCCACGATGAATGGTGCTCGCATCAGGGACTTACGCTCATCATTAATCGGAATAATGTACGATTTGTTTTGAAACTATGATAATTAGCGAACTGAACATTTTATCAATAGATCTGGAGGAGACTTAGAAATGTAACAACAAAGAAAAGTAGATGAATAGTGCGTAGGACTGGGAGAGAATAAAGAAAAATTCATTCACTCTGCATATTATTTCATGTTTCGCTGTTGTTGTTGTTGTAATATTTCCAAGTTTCTGATCTGAGTATACATAATTATTTAAAATGACGATTATTTTAATCTTATATAATGTCTTATTTCAGAGCACCCAACACCCACTTCCAGTCTGTCCTTCATCAGCAATTTGGTCATCTTCTCTATTATTCGTTGGAGATGTGGCGGGCTCCATTCATGTCTACAGCAATGACAAACACATGCTTTCGCACGATGTAATAATTATTAAAATACGACTATTAAAATCACTGGAGAAATAATAAGACTTTTACTATAAGCACACTCTTGATAATTGAGGACCAACTCTGACTAAAGACAAGAAATGAATTATCCATGCGATTCTCTAATGTTATTTTTTGAAAAGCCATGTCATTTTCGAGCTTTCAACCCAATAATCTAATTATTCAGTTACACTCAAATTGCATAACGTGTTTGGATATATCTCCACACGGACTTCTCTCCACCTCATCCGATGGAACAATCAGATTATCATCGTTCAAATCAAACAGCTTCACGACGATAAAAGTTCGAATTTTTGAGAATATGGAAAATTAAAATATCGAAGACATTTCGAAATTCTAAATGTGAAAACTTTAGAAATGTTGAATTTAGGAAATCAAATTGAACAACAACAATCTATCCAGAAGAATTTGCCGACAGACCACCGTAAATAAAGCGGTTTGCATTGCTGCTTTGAATCGGTAAAGCAACTTTTTTAAAGAGAAAAAAAAAACTAATTTTCAGAGAGAAGAACGAGATTTGCATGGGCAGTGAAACTGGGGGAGTGTGGCTTTTGACACTGCCTGATTTGGAGTTGAGAACGCTGAATTTCCCTCCACAAGCAGTAGAATTTGTGAGTTATTCAGCTATTTCAATTGATATTTGTATTTTTGAATCTTGGTGATTAAACTGGGATGTTTAGTTTTTATCATGCTTGAATAAAATTTGATTAAGGCCATTTTTCGACAATTTGTTATAATTTTTGATGCATACCGCAATCTCATTTATCATTTTCAGCTACTCTTTCATTCTCCATCCGTCGCAATAGGAACTCAATCAGACATAACTCTATATTCGACTGAGGGAGAAAGAAAAACGTACGAACGGGCTGAAATTATATGTGCTGCGAGGTAAGAATTTGAAAATAATAAGCTTAATCAAATTATTATTATTGTATTTTAATTTATAATTTATTTTAGGCTGGATTCAATGCTTCTATTTACTATCGGAAATGAACTGCTTGTTTTCGACAGTGTCACTTCAGAATGCGTTTCTAGGATTTCATTAGTCTCTCGGTTATTTTCGATATCTCAAGGTCTACAATCATTGCATTCCGTGACATCGAGTGCAGTCATAACTTATCAGATTAGTATCGTCTAAAAATTTCATTTCTTTTAAAGAAAAGAATATATTCATCATATACAAACTTTGTACTCCTTGAATTGAATGATAAATAAAAGAAATGTGAAAGATAAAGATAGATTTTTCGTGCAATTTTCAAGAATTTATAGGAAAAATAGAACCTTTTATTTTCGCAGTGATGATAACAAGTACAATGAATAGGGGATAAAAAGATGAAATGAATGGTGATAAGAAGACATAAATGATTAAATCGGGGCAATCGTAGGTGAATGGTAGTGAAACTGCTTAATTTCTGCGATAAGATTTCGATTTTCTCGGGATCAAACTAGTTCGTTGTTACACGTCCGTCAAGTAGAAAAAACAAAGAAAATTCTTAGACAAGTCTATTTTTCGTGAAATGACAAATTGCATCTTTTTAAAATCTGAATGAAACATGCCATTCAAAGTTACATTAGTTCTGATTTCCCAAAGAATAGACTCGAGCCAATCTTCGATATCTTGAAATATTACAATCAATAAAATCATAAGCAAAAGGAATCAAAGTGATTCATAATTTAGGAGAATTAGAATGAATTAATGAGAGTGAATATCGAGTAAAAATGGGCTCTAATTCAAAAACTAGCATATTTTAGAAAATTTTCAAAGGAAAGTCGGTTTGAACTAAGCCAAAATATTAAAATACAAAGCCGAATGAGAAGTGATGAGGGAGTATAAATATGCGCGACTATAATATGTATCTGTGTATATATGCTTAATTCCGAATGACTCTAAATGCGGACGTGAGAAAATAGCAGAAACTAGAAGCAAGCGTAAATAAATTAACGAAATCTGCCTAAAATCCTGGAACTCTAAAACATGCATCAATACTAAAATTTAGCAATGGAGCAAATTTCTGGAAAGTTCAAACTTCGAGGAAAACTCGATAAAATCAAAAACGAGACAGAATTTTGATATAGACAATTCCGATCATCAAAAAATTTAGTTCCGTCTCGTTACAAGTACAAATTAGCACATGATAAATTTAGGAAATGGTAAGAGGGCGGGGAAGAAAGAACGAAGTGCAAATCACAGAGTGGAGGCAAAGCGCATCATCTCGAATATACCCTCTAGCCGAGCAAGCAAGTCCGCGCGGCACTATTGCAGAAATCGCAAAACAGCACGCAAACTGCGGCACGCTTTCAGACACACCACCCATTTTCGATCCAAATCAGAGAAAAACTCGAAAATGAGAGCGCGAAAAACCGAATCTCTAGAGCTAGCAAAATTCTCAAATCAACAAGAAAATGAAAATCAAAACAAAGTCAGCCAGTTAGGCAATTCTAAATTTAGGACTTTGGTCGAGTCAATTTCTAGTTTCTATGAAAAAATAATATCAACTATTTTACTATCTGAAAATCTCTATTCAAATTTTCAAAACTCTCCAAGTTGACTCGACAAAGACCTAATAGTTTTCTACATAAGCCACCTTTTTTCGGTTAAATAGGATAAAAATAGAATCTCTGGGAATTTCTGAATCTTCTCAACAATGCCTAAAGCTCTACTGGCAGCGCATAAATTAAGAAGCGATTGTTAGAAATGAAGAAAATGAATTACGTCGAAGAATGCAGACCGTTTATCCCATTGGTGTCGCTGGTTGTGGGACGATGGATTACGGTAGGTTCGGTAGGAGAATCGCCCATCGAGTAGTACGTAACTCCGAACTCGTCTTCCATTGCGCACACACTCAAAATATTTGAAATAAATAGAGAAATTTTTGAATTTTTAAATATAAAGAAATTATTTATGACTCCTAGTATTTCCTCTAAAATTTTGTAAGAAATACTTGATTCCTTTCAATACGATAGATATCAAATTTCTAGAAAGAAAGTTCATCAATTGAATTTCATGGATGTCTATGCACAAGTACATAATTTAGCCTTCGAGTTATAAAAAGCTCGAATGTGTACCTAGTACTGATGGACTGTCCATTCAGCGTGACATCCAGAACGGGTTTCTTCCTGGGCGACCCTTCGGTGTGACTCCCATTGCAGGTGGTCGACCCGCTGCCCGTGCCGCATCCATTCATCTCGTCGCTATGCCCGTCCCCCTGGAAGTCATCCATTCGGGGCATTTTGGCAGGCGATCCATTCGCCGAGGTGTGCACTGAGTCGACAGAAGTCTCCGTTGCCGAGGGGGCGACAGAAGGAAGTGCCTGAACTCGGTCAGGAAGGAAGGACGAGGGCTTCGGAGTGCACATCACTGTGCCGTTCTGAAAATCAAATAAACCTTGGGATATATTTGTCACAAATCCTTTTAAAGACAATAATAAATTTCGAAGGGAAAGTTCAGAAAACTTCACAGATGGAAAAAAAATACTGGATGATTTTTTTTTCAATCTTATTTTTCTAAGGAATATTCGAGTTGCTATAACTTACAGTAGCAGAATGTGAGCTGATACTCGGCATGGTGTGGCTCTTCGTAGTCGATTGCGCGTAAGGGAATTGCCTGAAGAATTGGATTTTCAACTGTTTTGTAAAACAAGAGAATAATTTGACGTACCTGAGAGGAGTGGTCTGTTCGCCGCAGTTGAACGACGTCATCAACTCCTTCTGCTGCTCGAAACATTCTGCACACAGGAAGTTGTTCGATTGCAAAGCTGGCTGAAAGGTGAATTTTAATCAAAACAAAATGCGTTTTCTCCTACAATAACAACACAAACGC
The DNA here is from genome assembly GCA_002287525.1 of Diploscapter pachys. Lineage (NCBI taxonomy): Eukaryota > Metazoa > Nematoda > Chromadorea > Rhabditida > Rhabditidae > Diploscapter > Diploscapter pachys. The sequence continues at coordinate 145,047 of LIAE01010479.1, read as the reverse complement.
AAGTTTTCTTCGAAATTGCTCATATAACTTCTCAACTTGAAGAGAAAATAGTTTATCTAGTGCTTACCTGCTTGCAATCATCATTAATGCAGATAATTGGAATGCTCGATGCAGAGAAGGATCTGCTCATTCGCTTGTTGTCAGCCTCGTCACGCTTCTGTCCATTCGTCTTAGGCTCTTGCGAATGGCCGAAGAAACGCTCTCTGCAAATTCAATATTTTCAGAATTCTAGCAAAAGTTATAATCAAGAAATAATCTTTTCAGAAAATATAACTTAAAAATTGCATCAAGCTTATTTTCAAAAAATAAAAAAGTACCTGGACTTTTTGATGTACTCCTTCCACATGTCCTCCATGTACTCGTGCGAACTGCAGACCAGTTTTGCTGCCACCACGCATTTGTCCTTCGACATTTCGTCTGCGCACAGCTGAAATTATTTTTAAATTATAAGAAACAATTAGTCTAGCATTATATAACATAGTTTTTCTATAAAAATGATCCTACCCTCGCATCGATGCTCTTTTTATCCTTCTTGTCGTCAGACGCGATTCGCAGAGTTCGTTTGAGTTTGTCGCGAATCTGTCGAATCTCGATCTGCAGTCGATTCTTTTCCTGTTCCTTGCCGTTCACGATTCCTTAAAATAAAGAATACTTTTTAACGAAACTTGATCATATTGCGTAATTTTTCACCAATTCTCTCGAAGAAAAAATATTTTTGTAAAAATCACGAAACAAAGTATATATAATTTTTTTTTGCATGAGATGATTTTTAAAAATTATTTTTCATAAAAATAAGAAAACTCAAGAAATTTAAAACTTCTACCTGAGCAAGCGATCGTCAGACTCTTGGACTTGTCATTTGCAGGAGTCCTGACATCCCTCGTCCTCTTGATGCTGCCCCTCCTCACATCCAATCGCACCAAATCCATGTACTGTAAATATCAATCCTTGATTTTTAGACAAGTTGGACAATTCGTAGTATCGTAGACCATAGTTAGGGGGTATTGGACAAGATATGAAGAAATCTTTTCCCCCATACTATTTCGCAGGTTACGAATTACCCACCCCCACCCGGGTAGGGTTGTGGATGTGTGTTCCAATATATTCTTTTCAATTTTACCTGACTGATGAGAGTCAACTTGTCCGCATCGCTCAACTCCAATTTCTGGGCGATTTTCTCGTCCTCCTCGTCTCGCCACCACGTGAAGTCGGCGCCTGGATCGACGGCAAAATGCACGGGCAGAAGGGTGCGGTCAACTGTTATTATGGGGCTCAGCTCTGAAAATAAGAAAATTTAGAAAATAAATAGAAAACGACGACTATTTTTTAATTATAAGTTTAAAGAAATTTCGGAGGGAAGAAATAATTGGAGAAAAAAAAAAAAAAAAAAAAAAAAAAAACAACGTATTTCGCGATGTGCAAATTTACTAAACTCGATAATAGTTTAAAACTACTAAAGCAAATAATATAGCTCACGTTGTCTAGCTAGCTCATTCTTCATAGGCACGAGTGGGGAGAAGTGCGCAGAATCGTAGCAGAGACAGAGCGGAGAGCGATGGCAATGCTCGATGGGACACTCTAGGGGAAGGTAGATTCCTCCAAACGCAACCGGGGATAGCTCTTCTCCTTTCGCGTTGCGAAGCACCTGAAACTCGAAACCTATTTGATCTTTAAAAAAATCAATGTAGGAAATATCTGTTGTAGTGAGAAAATCATCCATTTTTTCTTTCAATAAAAATGAGTTGACTGAAAATTAAAAAAATAAAACATTCGTACCGTATCCGAAATAACGACGATGGGTCTCTTGAGCACGTGAGCGAGGACGAACACGTGGAATGCCTCCAGTGATTCGTAGATTTGATCCGTCGCATTCGAGGCCGTGTCTTCGCATTTTCTGAATTTTTAAAATGAAAATCAGATATTTGAAATTTGATCTTTTTGAAAATGCATACCTAGGAACAGGAGAAGACAGCCCGACGAGGGCCTGCCATTCCTGATTCCACTCCTCGTCCGACAAATGCAGCGACAATTCAGAAGCCTGAAATTAGAATTTTTGAAAATTGCTTTATAAAAAGATCTATCTACTTTTGGAGAAACGTGTTTTATTGTGAATTTGTAGTCCAATTATTTTTTTGCAAAAATCCCTAACCTGAATGCATTTGTGCTCAGCCCATTTCCATCTTCTCCACAGTGCGCCTTTTCTCGAGCCGCGAACGAGGATTTCGTGCAACGCTTCTCGAAGAGTCAGTTGCCGGTCGTGCAATCCCCACATGCCTGAATATTTGGCATTTTTCTTAATCTTAACAAATTTTTATTTTTATTTATTTTCAATTTCTAATACTTCTCAACTATTCTCTTTCCAACTCATTGAATTCATCCAAATCTACGAAGAAGCAGGTATTCGTGAAGATTAATCATGGAACTTTTTTAACTGATAAAAATAGTGATACCGAGAGAAGCAGCATGTAGGAGGCAGTTCCCGTCTCCCGCAGTGGAGAGAGCGTAGAGTTTCTGTCCGAAGGGTGTCCACCAGTTCAGGTGTTCTGCAATCAATCATTCTATCATTCAGTCATTCAGCCAGATGCTTATCTCCAAACCGATCAAATTCACAAACAAGGTCATCGTCTTGCAGACATTTTTTGACAATTTTACACTCCGATGATAGATTTTTCTGATTGTTGTAGTTTGAAAAAAAATTTAATGACTGCAAGTATTTTTCTTCCGACACGATATCTTTTCCAAGGCATAGAAGGAAATACCTATACCGATCTTTGTGAAAAACCATGCTGAATTAAAAAAAAAGAAAAACCAACTTGATGCTTCGAGTCTCCTCTGCGTGGACATTTCGATGAGCTCCTTCTCGAGAAAGGCTCGGAAGTCGGGCGGAGCGATTTTATCGAAATCCGGCAGACAGAACGTATAGCCGTGATTCGGGATTTTGCGGGATGTCAATTCTGGAAACGAGGAAAAATTAAGAAAGAAAATCGCTTTTAAAGTAACCTCCAGAAGTAGATGGATTCCTCTCGTGGTGCTTCTCCCCGTTCTCGATCTTTTCGATCTGGTGCTTCTTCAACGCCGTTTTCGGGTCCCAATCGCAGTCTGAAAAGTTTAAATTGTCATAAATTTACTAGTGAATCAGGATAAAATCTTAGTTTGGTTTCATTCTTGACAACTTTCTTTTAACGAATTACAGAACGATCTATAGGACATGAAGAATGGAATTTCGATTAAAAAAATTTTTGAAAATATCTTACGCATCAGTATCTGGACAGCCTCTGCACTGCTCATCTTGGTGTCCCTGCAGAGCGTATCGACAGCCTCCTGCTGCTGTTTCGTCAGGTTATTCGTCATCTGCGCAATTTATTGATTTATCGATTTTTCAATTTATCTCTGCATCAGTCTGAAAATGATTGATTTTGAAAAATCTAAAAAACATGTTGTTGAAAGAGGATTTTTACAAAAATCACAATTCGAAATTAATAAGAAAAAAGAATTTCGATTTTTCGTTTTTCCGAACAAAGAACTGAAAATGAAAATTGAGTGAGAGTGAGAATGCTAATGCGTTACTGCAAAGTAACGTTCCCTTATCACACCACAACAACAAAAGGACATGTTACGAAATCGAGTAAAATAGGGGAAAAAAAAGAAAAAATCGAATTAGAATTCTATGAAGAAAAAAGTAAAAATAATTGGAATGAATTACGATGTAATTAAAGGGAGAAGCTTCAATATGATGGAGAAATAGTTTAGGTTTCTTGGAAAATTCGTCCAGCTTACTTATTTGTAAAATTCAACCACTTTCAGGATAAGGCATTTGGTAAGAAGAGGAAAACTGGGTGAATTTTAGAGTAGGTTAATTTTCCAAGAAGCAATTAATGAAACTGAACGGGTATAATCGGGAGAATGAAGACGATACAACGTTAACGAGTAATTGAAGGCAGAAAGTAAATGGGGACTGAATGAAGGGGAGAAAAGAGAAGGCGAAAATGAGAGAGGAGAGGATTTGCAGACGAATATTGATCGCAAATAGGTTAGAGAGTAGGAGAAGGGATGAGAGGGGAGAGAAAGACGGAAAGAGAGAGAGAGAGAGAATATTCTGCAAGACAGGCTCCCGAATGAAGCAGCGGAAGATAGAGGAAGATGCATACACATATTGCGCGAAAGAAGAATAGCCAGTCGGGTGGTGTGAGTGAGAGAGTGGTCAGATGGTCAGGATGGAGAGAGAACAGAGAAGCAGAAATGAGAGAAATTAGAAGGGAATGACGTAGCACGAAGGAATTGGAACAAACTGAAACTGTATGGAAATTTTAGAGAATTCCAGAAAAATAGATATTTTTTCAGGAATTTTAGATCGTAAATGTGATTTTATTCTGAAAATTTTTGAATGAAATAAAATTTGTAGAATTCGAGCATGAAATTTTGCCTGAAACTTAAACTTTTCAACAAACAAAGTGAATGATAAAAATCGAAAGATAGACACCCCTTCTTCATAAAGGAGCGTTCCTGTGTCAGAATAGGCAATAATTCCTCCCTTATCTCCATTCGCCCATCAACCCACTTTCATACCAAAAAGAACTTTATTTTCTACGACAAGAATCAAGAGAAACACAATTCAAACCTCAACTATCAAAATTCTACAAATTTAGATGAAAATGGCAACATTAGGTCCTTAGTAAATGTCACTCAACTCATCATTATCACAATCTGTAAAAGTCACCTATTTTAAGGGCGAAATAAAAGTAAAATAAGTGAAATTTACAAATTCGCCAATGACAAGTTGGTGACAAACACAAACGAGCCTCAAAATAAGACAACGTGAATAACGCTAGACATTATAACACGAAAATAGCAAAATAATACGAGAAAAGATATCGTGTCCAATTTGATTTGAATATTTTTAGTGTCATGATGTTTCGCGGTTTCTAAATAATCTAAAAAAATAATAAAATAGAACCTTCATCAAAATGAATAAAACGATTTCCGTATCCACTTGTACCCAAAGACGCTCAAATGATATTGGTAGAAAGATTCAACAACTCAAAAATTCAACAAACGACAATAAATAAAGAAATAATGGATAAAACAAATAAAATAATAAAATATGCCCGGGCTTACAGTACCTCAGAAGGGAGTGAATGAATTAGGACCTGCATTAGATGTGATCGATGATATGATTGGCGCGTCCTAGGAGCAGACTCAGAATCGCCATCCGAACGAACACGCCGTTTTCTGCCTGCAAATTCGGTCGATAAAAATGATTAGTGAATTTTGCTTCGTTGATTTCGAAAAATAAAAAATAAAAAGTGAAAAATCGAGTAAGACGAATTCTTTTTGATTACCTGTCTGAAATACGCAGCCCTTTCATCTCCGTCCAATTCGGTCGAAATCTCGTCCACCCTCGGCAAGGGATGCATCACCACGGGGCGGTTGCGTTTCGGGACTGCAAATTTGAAACATTATTTGTTTATCTTCTAATTAGCTTAGATATGACTTAAGCCGAATATTCCGCTAAAATCCTCATGCGTACCCCCCTATGCATAACTTCTCTATAGATTGTTTTCTTGTGTATCCTCACTTCTAAAGTGTTTCATCCTGGCTTGAAAGTCTGCTTAGGTCTACTTCTAATAAAAGTCAACTAGTATGCTGACCACCTACTCGAAATTTATTCACTCCGAGTTAAAGGAGTTCGGAAAGAAGGAAAAATAGGTGAATTTTCAAAATCGATGATGGATAAACTGGATGAATTATCTCGAAGTACTATTTTCAAGAAAATTGTTTTATTGGCCTTCTCTTCCCCCTTTCACACTTCTTTCATTCTCTTTCTTTGCAACCATTCGCACGCAGACTTCATAGCTTCATTGCATCAGATTGAGCAAGCGCGACCATTTCTACATTTCTCCGAACTCATCCGACATGTCACAATAGTTCAGCGGGAGAATATTACACTGAAGAGAGATATTCATTTCTGTCTTGTAAATGTCCCTGGTTCAACTCCAGGTTGTGACAGTATTTTTATTTGCAAACTTCATTTTGCTTGATTGGAAGTCGGTTCCTAGTCTTTTCAGAGCCTCGAAATGTCTCGAATAGGGAGCAAGATAAGTGGGTAGAATGCTATATGAAAAATGTTCAGCATTAATTCCCGATTTAGAAATCTCTTAATTTTCAAAATTCCTAAAATTAAAGGATCGAAGTCTGGTCTTGAACGCTAAAACAACGTCCTTAACTATGGAAAACTAAATTTAGGATCGGACTTTGACTTTTTAATTTTAATGGGCTGGAAAATCCTGAGACTTATAATTGTAAATCGAGAAGTTAATGCTGAACATTTTTAATACCCGCAAATTATTGCCTTACCGAGAATGCTCTCATTTTCCTCGTCCTCGACGCACGCTGCATCGTTCAGCAGCTTAGCGTTGATCACGTAGCTGCCCTTCACTTTCTCGTACTCTTCCTAAATTCGATCAATTTCATAGAAATCGAAGATTTTACTGCAATCTTATGCATTGTTTATTTCACCCAATGCAAACAATGTTTAGGTTATGACGACTTTCAAAAGAAGAGAGTGTTCGAAAGGGAAGAAACGATGTAAAATTAAATATTTTGATAAATTGACAACATAGAGCAAAATAAGCCTATTTTACTAGAAGAAGAAAAATGTGTCAAAATAATGATTTTCTTACCGGATTAGCGAATCGCTCCTTCTGAATACGAGTCACGTAGACGACATCCACATGGTGAATGCCTTCAGCCAGATTCGTGAACTTCTTCTGAAAACGCAAAAAATACCGTAATCTTCATTCTAATCCATTTTACCTGGATGAAGTTGGAATGTTTGTTGACGTAATTGCAGACGTCCTCAGGCATTCCTAGGCCTTCTGTCGGACTCACGTAGTGCAGAGTTATGCCCTGGAATTATAGAAGATAAAAATATTTGAACGTTCAATAAATTTCAGGAATTATCAAAATTAGCATCCATGCGCTAGCTTCATTTATCTCCGCTGTTTATGAATAGAAAATGGGGAAAGCAAGTATGCTAAATTCTGAATGACTACAAATGGTTCGATTTAGATTCTTGAATGAAGATCAGCTTACCTCATAGACGCAGAGAAGTTTGGCGAGTGAATGCACCGTTCTGCCGTGCTTCAGATCGCCGACCATCGCAATCGTCAGTCCGTTCACCGTACTGTTCTCGCATCGGATCGTGTAGATGTCGAGCAGGGCCTGAAATTTTTTGAAAAAATCATTTCATAGCACTGAAAATGATGAAATTTCAGAAATTTGAATATGAACATTTTATAGTTTTCCTCTTCATTTCATAAAATTGGAAAACTAAGGTTTTAGAAATTTGAAAAAAATCAGATCCCTTTTTACCTGAGTCGGATGTTCCCCAGCCCCATCTCCAGCATTGATCAGAGGAATCTTCGCCACTTTGCAGCCTTTGTGCGCAGCGCCTTTCTCATTGTGACGTAGCACGAGAATATCCGAATAGCCACACATCATTCGGACGGTGTCTGAAATTACCCTCTATATTTTACTTTGAATTTTAGAAGTCTTTTTTTGATTTGATCAATTTTATCAGTTTATCAAGAGAATTCCGAATTTTTCAGTATATTTACAAAAGGATTGTAGTTTTTTCCTAGCTTCTAACCTTCCAAAGTTTCCCCTTTTGTGACAGACGATGAGACCGCGTCGATTTTGATGTTGGTTCCTCCAAGACGAAGCATCGCAGATTCGAATGAACAGCACGTGCGTGTAGACGGCTCGTAGAACATCGCTCCCATCACGTAGCCCTGAAAAATCGACAAATGCCTGATTTCGTCAAAATATTTAACTTTTGAGAAACGTGAAACTTTAATGAAATATTCTACTTATTTTAAGCTCTTTTCCGATAGGTTTTAAAGCTAGAATAGGAGCAGTCTTTTTTCATTAAAGGTCAAAGATATTCGTGATTTTGGGCACAATTTTGCTAAGTTTTCCGTCGACTTACATGCAGAACATGGGTCAGGGAGTGATGTCTTTCGACGCTCTGTCTGCACGCGTCCGCCACGTCGAAGATGCGGCTCAGCTTAAAGAAATAAGGTTTCATAAGTCCAAAAATAGATATTAAAATCCACAAACCTGGGATTTGTTGAGATCCAGAACAGACACGAGATGCTTTCCAGTCAGAGCGATGGGATCGATTGGAGTGGCTGGACGAGGCGGCGAGGCATACGGACTGCCATCCGAGGATGTGCTCGAGACCACTGAAAATACTAATCAATCTGAATTTTCTCAGTGTGGTTCAAAATGTAAAATTGAGGATAAACTTCCGGTTGTAAAATTGATCAAATGATATGGTGTTTCAACGTTTTTCCCATTTGATCGTTTCATTAAATGCTAGACTCAGTAAATCTTGACTTAGTTAGAAATTTTTGAATATGGAAAATTTCGAATTCAACTCACCATTCTTGTCAGCCACGGTCTCTCGCAACTCGCGAAGCACGTTGCCAAATGCATCGATAGTCTCAGGCGTTTTTCCATGGGCATAGAAGAAGTCAGTTCGCATGTTTCTGCCGAAACCCGGTTCTGCCACGATCTGTAAGATAAAGTTGTTGAAAAACGAATAAACTATTAATTGGTTTCTCTAGTAATAAGTGGCATAAAATCAAGCAAGAAACATAGTAAAAGATAACTTCTGTAATCATTTTACTTGTATTGAACCAAGGAATCGAAATTATAAATGTGAAAAACTTACTACTCCATCAGAATAGACGACCTCCCCTCGAATGACGACATTCACGACTTTTCCCCTGACAGTCCTGCCCGCGAAAGGAGTCCAACCTGCTTTGCTGCTGCCGCCTTCTTTCGGAATCGTCCATTCTTTGTTCATCTCCACCTGAATTTGAAAATTTTATTATATTTTTTCTAGATTTGTAGACACATTTCATATTGTAGAGATGAATGAGAAACTGGAAGTAATCTATAACGTTTCTTTCAAGAAATATCAAATTTTGATTTTACGTAAATTTCAAATAATTTTACCTCGATGTAAGTATCGGGTTGTGTTGGCAGACCGAAAATTCTTTGGGGGTTAGTGTGCAGGCGATCGATCAATTGCCTGAAATTCAAATGTGCAAATTTTTATTTTTCAAAGAACCCACCTCATGGTGAGTTTTCCCTGATGTACAGCAGTGATGAGCAGAGGTAGCATGTACTCGATTCCAGGGAAACCGGGAGGAATTTTCTCCTGGGAACCATTCTTCTCGTCCCAAGTGTGAGGTGCTGAGATTAAGAGGTGTTTGAAAATTCATGATTTCTGCATGAAAATACCGTGATCCGTAGCGAAAACGTCGATGAAGTCAAGATTCTTCCACAGAGCGTCGATATCGCTTTGAGTTCCGAGTTTAGGACGGACCTGAAAATGGAGCGAAAATATCTTGCAGAAGAAGAAGAATATGAAAATCGGGCAGTCTATACTATGTAAACATTTCTAGAAATGAATGATAATAAGTTTTAAAATCATTATAAAATTTGTTAAAAACCAACCTCTTTGATTCCCTCCGGCAAATTGTCACTGCATAGGAAGAGATGATGAGGCGCGACTTCGCAAGTCACATTCAGGCCTCGTTTCTTTGCGTCCACAATCAACTCGATTTCCTCGGCTCGAGCAACATGGCAAATGTGGACTAAAATGTTTCAAGTTTAACACTTTTCCAAAAATATAAACAAAAATCAATAAATTATACCTGGTCGATTCGACAACTGCGCCATGAAGAGAATTGCAGCGAGGGTTTCCTTCTCCGCGTGACAAACGATGGGACGAGAAGAGGGGAAAGATTTGAGGTGCTGAAATTGGAAAATCTCAGAAATTACTAAAATTCCCATAATTTAGAATTGAACAATTGAAATCTTAACTTTGAAATTGAATGATCGAGCAGATGAATAATTTAGGAAAATTTCCTACCTTGACCCAATCAGAAATACTGTCCATTTTGAGTGCAGAGAAAGTGTCGTTCAGGTACATCTTCAGCCCTGCAGCTTTATGTGCCAGCTTTGCCGCTTCTTCCGAATTCTCTGCAGTCGCGCCGATGTACAGAGCGTAGTCGACCAGGGATTTTGAAGAGGCCAGCTAAAGTTTCAAATTTTAAAAGAATGAAAGAAGTTAACGAATAAAGTTCCGAATTTCATTAAATCATTGGCACGATAGATACTTTGAATTGAAAAAAACTAGTATATTATGTGAAAGTCGAATTTTTTTTTTTAAATATCAAAGATCAAGATAAACTCTAGCATTTGAATTTTCCCTTCAAATAGTAAATATCAGGATAAAGTCGGAAAACCTACCTTTTCGACCATCTCGAACGTCTCTGCATTAGTCAATGGCGGGTTTGTGTTTGGCATCGCGAGAATCTGCGTGATGCCTCCAGCCAGCGCTGCCTGAGTGCAAGTGGTCCAGTCTTCCTGAAATAAAAGAATGCATTTTTAAGAAAAGTAAGAATTACCTTGTGAGTTGCCCCCGGCTCTCTGACATGGACGTGGACATCGATCAGACCTGGCAGACGCTTCAGAGTGCGACTCGCGATGCAGTCGATCTGGGAAAAGTTTCGATGAATTTAAAAAAGAAGAAATTTTTAATTTAGAAAGGACAGTTTTGAATGAAAGCAGAAGAAGAAAATGCACCATTCCATAAAACGATAGAAATGAAAAGAAATGTCTCAAAAACCTGCGTATTGACGGGTGGATGTCTGCCGACGAGTCTGAGGGCCTCGATGAAGATCTTGGCGCATTTGATGTCCGTGATGAGCGGGATGCCGCTGTCGATCGCCATTCGACGGGTCATGTAGCCGTGCGTTCTAAAAATTGATAGAATTTAAAGAAGCTAAGTTTATGAATAAAAATGATTCTTGAAATTTGTTTAGTACGAAATTTATTGATTACCTGAATGCAGACACCCTGTAGGCTCCCTTGCCCTTGATCGGCAGATTAATGACCAGCTGGAATTCCTTCTCCTCGAAAAATTCGATCAGAGTCCTGAAAATTTTGAATTTCATCAAAAATTCGAGAAATAAATACCTTGCGCCGGCACTCGTCTTCGCGTCCTCGATTCCCTTGTCAAACGGCCATTCAACCGATTTGACATGGATGTTGTTCGACTAAAATCATCAGAATGCTCATCGAAAGATAAGTTGGTACAAATTGAAGAATATTCAATATCGAGAATCTTTAAATTCTTTCCTACCTGGAAATAATCGGCTGTTCCTTTCGATCCATAGAGATTGAAGCCAAGTGATTGAAGGGTCTGGACACTTCGGAGCATCTCAGCCTTTGCCTAAATTCAAGACAATAGAAAAGTAGAATCATAAACTAACTGCTGAGTTGCAGAAAGGTTTATCCTCAATTTTTCCTTGAAATACATGAATTTGCGAATCTCTTACATGATATCCTCCAACCGAGAGGAAGACAGAGCTGCCTGCCGGAGGGACGACGAATCCAGTTGATAGAAGAGCCTTCAGGTATGCCTCGTATCTGTCCTTGCCGAAACAGGCCACTTCTCCTGTCGATGACATCTCCACGCCCAACATCACATCTGCACCCGCCAGACGGGAAAACGAGAATTGAGGAACCTGAAGAATTTGAATTTTTCGAGACTTGATTCAGCGAGTTTGAATGAACAATTGTGAGTAATCCTGTGAAAAGATCATGTCTTATACTTTTCGTCCAATTTTCGTAATAGGATTCAGATGACTTTAGCAAAAAATTCGATTTTTGATAAAACAAAAAAAATTGAAGTCCAACCTTGACTCCGACTCTGTCCCTGCCCTTGAGCAGTCCATGGTTTCTGAGACTGTGTCTGAGCGAAGGATTGTCGACGGCCATCATCACCCTGGTGGCCAGAGCGACGAAGTCGAAGTCGAGCGTCTTCGACACAAACGGGAAGCTGCGCGACACTCGCAGGTTGCACTCGATCACTTTCAGTTCGTTGTCCTAATTTATTTTAGGTTAATTTTCCAACTTTATCAATTTCTTGAAGAAATGTCCTTTAGCAGAGGGCATAAAAAAACTTTAAACGATTGAGGATTTTCAGAAAATAAATAGAATTGATATTTAACCCTTTACAAACCTTTGCAATCAACTGCATATTGAAGGGTCCGTTGACGTTGAAGCACTCGGCAATTCTGTGGGCGATTTCCGTGATTCGCTCCAGTGTGACCTGAAGTCATACATCTTGAAACTCATCATTATCCAGTGTCCGGATTCACGAAACTCTCGGAAGCTCCGAAAACTACCTATAGAAATCTTCTTCCCGCTGTGAGGTTACTGGCAGTTTGTAAATGACGGAATGCTCTTTTCTCACACTATCTCTCCCTCCCCTCGCTCTCTAACACGACATTCCGTCATTTTCAGGTTGCCGAGGTTTCTATAGGAAGGCTCCGAGTTTCGTAGATCCGAGCACTAATTAGATTGTTTCATGACTTATTCTAGCTCATACACTGTCACTGATGAATCAAATCAGTAGCATAAAAATACACAATGCTAAAAAGATTGGCAATTCCCCTACCTTGTTGAGATCCTGCGGAGGAGTGACGAGAGTGGCATCTCCGGAGTGGATCCCCGCATTCTCGATGTGCTCGCTCACGGCCATCACCAGCACTTTGCCTTCGAATGCAACGGCGTCGATATCGATTTCCTTGGCGTCGCTGAAAAGTTACAGGTCAGAAAATGTCGAAAAAACTGACAAATTTGAAATTGCCCTTTCCACGTGTATTCTGAAAGAAAGTAAAATTTTCAGATCTCTGGAAGTACCTGATGAATTTCGACACAACCACGGGATGTTCCTTCGCCACGACAGTGGCCTGCTGAAGGAAACTCGCCAGGTCATCTTCGTTGTGAGCGACATTCATCGCCGCGCCACTCAGCACATAGGATGGGCGAATCAGACAGGGATAGCCGACTTCCGCACAGAAGAGCTGCAAGTTCAGAAAATATGCCGACTCAAAAAGTATGGAGTGGCAGATCGCAAGACCAAACTGAGTCAGAAATTATATACAAATCTTCATAATCTTTTCCACCAAAACTAAAAATATTTGAAACATTTCAAAGCGAATGGTTTTCAGAAGAGATAAAATCCAATTCAAGAAAAAAATTATGTCTATTTTCCAAACCTTAGCATCCTCGATATTATCGCTCTTCTTCCAATTCGGCTGACTGATTTTGAGTCCCTCCAACTTCCTGCTGAATTTGTATCTGTCCTCGGCAGAATCGATCGAGTCTGGCGAAGTTCCGAAAATTGTCACCTGAAGACCAATCATAATACTTTTAAGAAGAAAAAACTAAAGTTCACCTGTGCACGACTCAACGTCAAAGCGATGTTGTTTGGTGCCTGCCCTCCGAAAGCCAAAATCAGTCCCTTCGGTCGTTCTTTCTGGTAGATCTCGAAGACTGTCTCGAAGGAAATTTCCTCGAAATACAATCGGTCGCAGATGTCGTAGTCGGTGGAGACCTACATTTAAAAAATGTCGATTTTTTCGGGTAAAACGTTATTTTATTCTCATCTTATTTTGTCAAAAGTTAGAAAGAAGAAATTAAAGACACAATATAACGGAGAAAGGAATAATGAAATTTAGGCAATGACTCTAATGTGATAGTTTGTCAACTTTGACAATGAAACATTTAAGTGCCAAGAAGTTGCAAGTTGAAATTAAGCTTTATAATGCAAGTAAAAATGAAAAATTGACTAAAAAAAGTGCTTTCTAACCGTTTCCGGATTGCAGTTGACCATGATAGTCTCGTATCCCAATGCTTTCAGCTCTCTCACACATCCAACGCAGGAGGCATCGAATTCGACTGAGGAGCCGATTCTGTAGACTCCAGAGCCGAGCACGATCACGCAGTTCTTCTGCAAACGAAAGATAATCATCAATTCGAAAGAGTTTCATCATAATTGCATACAACACATTTAGGTATAATAAAAAATAGGTGTTTTTGAAACATCAACGTGATTTTTGATATTTGTCACTAGATTTTTAGAAGCTTGCAAAATCCTTACCATATCAAAATTGACATCATTGTGCGCTCCATTGTAGGTGAGATATAGGTAGTTGGTCTGTGCCGGCCACTCGCCAGCCACCGTGTCGATCTGCTTCACACATGGCAGAATATTCATTTGAAGACGCAGCTCGCGGACTTTCGATTCCGTGCTGCAAGTAGGAAAATTGTATTACAAAAAAAATCCTCACAATTGGAAATTTCACGCAAAAGTTATTATTTTTCACCATGCTACACCTTTAGGAAATTTTAATAACTGCATAAGTGAAGTGAAATTCGGAAACTACCTGTTCACCCTCTTGGAAATCTGCCTATCCGAAAACCCGGCCTGTTTTGCTTCGAGCAGCAGGCATGCAGGCAGTTTTTCAACCTGAAATGAAACACTTTGAAAAGTCTAAATGACTATCTGATGGTTCAAACGGATTTAAAAGAAATCGTTATTTTCAAGTCAAATGCGACAAAAATTCGAAGTGAAATTCTTACATCGAATTTCTCGAGTCTCTGATAGATGTCGATGATGTTGTGCATTCTGAGCAGGAACCAGCGGTCGATCTTACTCAGCTCGTAGGCCTTCTCCACGTCGAAATCGCCGTAGTACATGCCTCGGGCCAGCGCGAACATTCGTTTGTCGGTCGGTTTTGAAATGTCCTGAGAAATCAATTATTATCATTTTTTCTTTAAATTCTAAGATTTTTGCTATCTTGAAAAGCTCTGATGATGATTCGATTATGAACTCTATTTTCTAACCTGAGAAATAAAGGATAGCTAATATATGAAAAATAATTGACCTCATCAACGGCCTTTCTGTGGAAGTAGAATGGAGAGAATCCATCAGCGCTGTCGGACACCATCCTCAGTGCCTTCTGGAAGGCCTCCTCGAAGGAGCGGCCGATTCCCATCACTTCTCCGACGGATTTCATTGAACTGCCGATCTGATAAAGTCATACATTCCATGAAGATCATCAACAAATTTCGAGTTAACTCGCATTCCAATTACTTTGGACTATTCTTCCTTTAAAAGAAAACTTTGCAGAGATGGATTTCATGAATGATGAATAATTTTACATTTTTCAACATCTTTCATTTTTAAACATAAAAAATTACCACGAAATTGAAAAAAGTGAAACATTTTTCTCATTTTCATACCTGAGTGCTGACTCTGGAGAATTTTCCGAGGTCCCATCTGGGACACTTCACGACGCAGTAATCGAGAGACGGTTCGAAGCAAGCAGTGGTTTCGCCTGAAATAGCATTTTTCGAAGTACGATTTTTCCCGAGGAAACATACCAGTGACATTGTTCTTCAACTCTGGCAGTCTGTGTCCGAGTGCGAGTTTCGCAGCTATGTAGGCCAGGGGATATCCGGTCGCTTTCGAGGCCAATGCAGAGGATCGCGACAGACGAGCGTTCACCTCGATGATGTAGTACTGCAAATTTTGATTGCATTTGGAGGAAACATTTCAGAACGTTTCTAAATGATGTGAAGGGAGTAGATTTTTAGAAACAAAAGATAGAGAGTAAAATATAAGAAAAGATAAATAACGTAATTTAAAACGTGTCTAAACTTTACCTTGAGTGAATGCGGATCGAGAGCGTATTGAATGTTGCACTCCCCAATGATGCCGATTTCGCGAATGACTTTGATGGCGCAGGTGCGCAGCATGTTGTATTCTAGATCGGACAGAGTTTGGGATGGTGCGACCTAAAATTAGAAAAAAAAATAAAATAAAAATTCTGTCTAAGATAAGATTTGAATGTATAAATTTTGAAAGAATAAATAAGTACTTACCACGACAGACTCTCCAGTGTGAATGCCGAGAGGATCGATATTTTCCATGTTGCAGACCGTGACGCAGTTATCGAAGCCATCTCTAACCACCTCGTACTCGACTTCCTTCCAGCCTTTCAGACTTTTGTCAATTAAAACCTGAAATGAAGGATGAATAAAGAAAACCGAGGATAACGAGAAACTCATGTTCTTCCTTAACTTTTCTTGTCAGAAGAAAAGTTTTGGAAAACCTGATCTTCCACAAAAATCAGACTTGCCTGATTCGAATGATTGAGTGCAGTGGTCGTGATTGCCGTCAATTCTTCATCACTGGATGCGAAGCCAGAGCCAAGTCCGCCCAAGGCAAATGCAGCTCTGACAAGGACTGGATAGCCCAGCTGAAAATTTCTTTGAAAAAATGCTCAGGAAAAATTTCGAACCTCGTGAGCAGCCTGCAGCGCCCCTTGCAACGTGTTGGCAGCCTTGCTCGGAGCGACCTCCTCTCCAATTCCCTTGATCAAATCGTTGAACTTCTCGCGATCTTCAGTATTCATGATTGCGGTGATCGGAGTGCCGAGGACCTAAACATTCAAATTAGAGAATTTCTGAACAAGAATCATAAGTCTGAAATTGAATAGTTTCATTCATGAGCGTTTATAAAAAGAAAAAGGGAAACAGTAATTTTTCAGCATTTCTTTCGGATAGATTGAAAATTCCAACCTCAACATCGTATTTCTCAAATACTCCATCTTTGTAGAGATCGACGGCGCAATTCAACGCTGTCTGTCCACCGAAAGTGACGAGGATGCCTGTGGGTCTTTCCTTTTTGATCACCTAAATATTTCATCTTTTTAAACTGGCAGATTAGCTTTTGTAATTCTTACATCAGTGACATACTCCTTGGTGATTGGCAAGAAGTAGGTGTGGTCGGCAAAGCCTTTCGAAGTCTGCACAGTGGCGATGTTGGGGTTGATCAGAACTGTTCGAACGCCTTCTTCCTTCAGGGCTTTTATGGCCTGCAAAAATAAATTCACCAAATTTTACAATTCATAAACATTTTTTACCGATGTCAGCGAGTTATGAAAGAAATAATCTAATTTCGAAATAAGGAAAAAGATAAATATTCTATTCTTTTATGAACTTCCTATAATCTTCAATACTTTATGAAAAGTAAAATAAAATTCGCAATTTTGTAAGAAACATTTTCTCGACCTGCGCTCCCGAATAGTCGAATTCCCCAGCCTGTCCGATAGTCAGGCCTCCACTTCCCAGAACGAGCACTTTCTTCTGCTGCCCCGGCTCGTACACTTTCGTGTATCTCAGTTTGTCAGAGATCAATTGGCTGATGTTGATTGACTTCTGCTCCTTGTAGTTGCGAATGGAGTCGAGGAAAACGTCGAAGAGAAATTCACAATCAGTTGGACCGGCAGTGTGTTCGGGGTGGAATTGAACGCTGAAAAATCGATGATCTTTAACGAAATATATTGAAAACTTTAATTTTACACGAATAAACAACAAAATGGAAAGAATACAATTCTTCAGAAGATCGAATAATGGAGAAAAATCAACAATTATTTTCTTCGCCCCATCCTAGTGTTTTGCCTGTGCTTAGAAAATGTCTACCTGAAGAAGGGCTTGGATTTGTGCACGATGCCCTCATTGGTGTTGTCGTTTCTGTTTGTGAAGAGAGGCATCCATCCCTCAGGCAGACCGTCTGTATCCACAGCATAGCCGTGATTCTGGGAAGTGATCAGACAGCGACCGCTCTCCACGTGACCGCATGGCTGATTGTGACCGCGGTTACCGTATCTAAAATGGAAAATCGTTATTCAAGAAAAAGAGAAAAATCTGAAGATAGCATATTTAAAGTACGAGTTGAAATATTCTCCAAAGTTTACCTCAATTTGTAAGTCTTCGCTCCAGCAGCTCTCGCAAGAAGCTGATTTCCGAGACAAATGCCAAAAATCGGTTTGTCGCTTGATGCCATAACCTGAAATTATATGATTTCTGAAAAAATAATAATGCTGTAAATACCTTCTTCAGGGAATCGACGACAGCCGCACACATCTCCGGATCACCCGGACCGTTGGAAATGAACAGGGCGTCATAGTCTAAAGGGGTAATTTTTGAGATAGAGAATACTAAATTAGATTATTGCAAGTTCGGTGAGTCTCTTCACAAAACTTCGAAATTTCATTGAAAAGGTCTAATTTCTCATTCTTACCCTTCTCCTCATGCACTGGATAGTTCCAAGGCACGACTTTGAGCGTGATTCCCCTTTTGACGAGGCATCGAATTTGGTTGTTCTTCATGCCACAGTCGACTGCAATCACTTTAATTGAGCCGTTTCCGAAGATTTGAGGTTCCTAAACACAAAATTGCAATTTTAGATCAAATATAAAAACA
Source organism: Diploscapter pachys (assembly GCA_002287525.1). Taxonomy (NCBI): domain Eukaryota; kingdom Metazoa; phylum Nematoda; class Chromadorea; order Rhabditida; family Rhabditidae; genus Diploscapter; species Diploscapter pachys. Next base: position 126,849 of record LIAE01010479.1, on the reverse strand, counting down.
TACCTTTCTTGACACCAGAGCCACGAGATTTTCTTCATTGATATCGACAAAGTTGAACCTGTTTGCTTCATCCGACTCAATGACCAACTGAAATTTCCAGATAGTATTCTTGCCAGTTTTTTTCCCCGAATGCTGACTTCATTCATTATTTTGTTGAATTCTACTCACCTTAGCCTTCATGGATCCAGTTTCCCTGATTTTCTGAGTGAGTTGTCTGACGTCGATTCCAGCCAGTCCGGGCACTCCATTCTCGTTCAGCCACTTGCTCAGGGAGCGACTCGCCTCCCAGTGAGAGTGCTCGTTGTCAGCGCAGAGGCTGGAAAAGCGTGAAATTACATTTTTCAAAAGAAAATAAAAGATCATATCGTTATTCATAAAACTATAATAATAATGTTGGAAAAGTTATTTTTTGCAAATAATTTACATCATCTCACCGTTATTATCAATTCTACAGTAATCATGAAGAAAATGTATTTTTCGAAACAAAATGAACAGAATCTTGGCATGTTTCAGATTTGCATAAGTTCAGAGAACAAAAATCCTGATCTTACCGATCAATTATCAGTGCAGCAGGCCAAACCCGATCACTTTCGAATCTCGCCGGCAGTCCGAATGCGTCCCTCTTCGTTGGATCGGGAACTCCGTAATTTCCAACCAAGGGGTAGGTTAGTACGAGGAACTGCTTGGCGTAGGAGGGATCCGTTAGGGATTCCACATAACCGACCATACCAGTTTGGAACACTGAAAAATTTACTTCTTTTTGGAAATTCATGACCATAAATTATAAATTGGATGTTTTGTGCACAATATTCTAATCTCAAGAAGTTACAGCAATCCTACCAATTTCACCAACAACACTTTTGGCAGCTCCAAACAACTGTCCGGTGAATTGACTTCCGTCGTCCAGAAAAAGAGTCGCTTTCATCGTGTACCAACTGTTCATTAGATGCACAATACCTAGAAGGTTTCAAAAATTAGAGTAAATGAAAAATTAATGAAGTCTAGCGATTCTAATATTTTGAAGAATTATTTATATTTATGGTTTTGGCTAATAGAAAAAGACACCGGGTTTTCTAAGAAATAGTATGGGGAGACAAGATAGGAAAAGAAAAAAGCCGGTGTCTTTTTCTAGCTGGTGTCCCGGTGTCTTTTTCTAGGAGCCTATGGTTCTCATAACTTAGCTAGAGATATTTTGAGCAAAATGCCAAGATTTTTTGTAGCATTTGGAAAAGAAGATCTTCAAGGCTATAAATGATCAGACAATGTTCTAGATTCTCATAGTGAAAATGATACATTTTATCGGCTCCCTTTGTAATTTTTACAAAGGATATGTTATGATACGAGTATGAGATAAGGCTATCGTGTGGTATTCTCAAAATAAACATCTCGATATCGAATGAAAAAAGACATCGAGAGTGGGAAAGTGCGAGATATCAGAGCTAGATCGAAGATCTAAAAATAGGAGTGAAAATTGGCTAGAAGGTCTTGTAAATTCTCGAGATAAGTGACCTCTCATGTATATGCCGAGAAAGAGAATAGTGACATGTCAAATTATGATGGGATATTGTTTTCAAAAATAGTCGAATAGTAATTCGAAAAGAATAAGAAATTTTGGCGTCAAAGTGAAATGTCCCTATTTATTCCGAAACAATACGTTTTAGCCCGCGGATTCGATACATCTAAGTATGATTTTTAGCTAAAAATGTAAAAGTACTCAGAAAAGCAGCAGAAAAGACGAAATAGCGGGCAAAAGAGAGAGAGAGAAAAAGAAAAAGATAAGAAGAGAGTAAATGAGAGGGAAAAAGGAAAGGCGAAGAGGATAGGAGGAAAAATAAATGAAAGATTAGGGATAGTGGGAGAGAGTAGGGGTGACCATTATCTCAAAATTAATTGGAATTATTTAACGCTAGATGTCAAACCATCCCTATCACCTCCTGTCACTAGCTAAAACAGTAATGTCTGGACAGTGCACAAGAAAGTTAGGCATGTAGTATAAAAATAAAAATTTTACAAAGACCGAAAATTTTTTACTTCGGCTGAAAGAAAAAATGAGCTACTGTACGAAATCAGAAATGCGCTATTTCTCTCACGATCAGTTCCTTTATAGAGTGAGGGAAGCAGAGTGAAGAGGGGACAAGAAAAATGAGTAAGCCAAATCTAAAAGCAAAAAACATAAAAGTGCTTTTCGAAGAGTGGGGAAAATACTCGCATAACATTTTTTCACATTTCGTATCTCAATAGTGCACTTTTTCATTTTGAGGTCTCGTGGTGGAGAGTAGGCAGAAAGGATCATGAACAGACAGAGAGATAAGATAGAAAATTTGTACTGGACTTTGTGATAGAGGGGTCCAAGAGTTTCGAACTTTCAAAGTTTAAGAATGAGATTTAAAAAGAGAAAAAAAATAGAAAATTCTTGAAAAATATCGTTTCCTTTTGAATTTGGAAGAATACTGTATTTGAAACATCTTCACAATTCAAATAGAAAAATTCGCGGTCGAGTTTAAAAAAGATAACGAAATCTAGAGCTCTGATCAAGAGAAATACGAAAATACTGGAGAAAAAGCTCACGTAATGGTTTGTAAAAAAGCGAGACGAAGTAGAGGGCGAGGGGAGGGGAAGAAAATGAAGAAAAGAGAAGAAGAGAAAGGGTGATCTGTGCCAGGCTACCACTGACCATGTGCCATCCTGCACTCACCGACACTCGTTCGCACTTCAAAAAATGGAAAATCGTCAAAATATCGATTTTTCGCGGCTTTTATAGGATTTGGATACAGAGATCAACGAAAGAAGGTTTTATCAGTCCTATCACCTAGATTCTTTTTATCAGGGGAAAAAGGTATCAAACCAACGCCTTTCAAAGGATTTTACGATTTCAATTAGTTTTAGAGTTTTAGAAATTTTTAAACTTGAAAAACAACAATAAATGTAAAATAACATTTCGAGAATGAAAAACATTGGAAAATTTTAAAAACTCGCCAGAAAATCAACAATGTCGGGGTCCGTCGCGCGGCTATCCCGTGAGCTGGTCGTTTTCAGCAGGCTCTTGAGCGGTTTCGGAGCGAAAATGAACGAAAATCCTGAAATTCACGAAAATTATCCGGACTTGTTTTCGAATTGAAAATTCAGCAATGACGGGAGAAAAAGAAAAGCCCCACCCCTTGCAAAGCCCACTTTCTCCTTTCTCTTCATCTGTTTGTGTGACGTTTCACGTGATCGATTTCACGGTTTTGACAAATCTGTGATAGTCCAGCTATTTTTGGACGGTTTTCAACCGGATTCTATCCGGAACTTAGGGTAAGTGGTTGATTTATCGATCTACAAAATTTTATTGTTGAATTTCGTCTATTTAACATTGAAATATCGATTTTTAAAAGCTGATTTATTTTATTTTTTTCTCTTAATTAAAAGAAATTTGTTCGATTTTATAATCATCCCGGATATGATGTTTTCACTACAAATTTTCAATCAGATCAACTCGAAATAGAAGAAAATGATTGAATCTTTCGAATTTCAGCAGAAATGCCACTCCAAATCGGAGACGAGCCTCCCGTAGTGCAGTCGACGTCATTACAGATTCAGAAGGCCGACGACGACAAGAAAGACCCGAACGAGGAGTGGAGTGTGCGGCTCGTCGACCAGCTCATCGCTGATTACAACAACAGTGATAAGGTCCGAACTTTATCAGAATTTATAGATTTTCTGTAACATCTTCTATTTTTCTTCGACAATTTGTCTTGAAATATGAAATTTGGGATAGCTTACTTGACCTGAATATTTTAGCGAAGAATCATAAAATTCTGTAAAACTCATCTCTTTTCCAGAAAGACACTCACTCCCTGCCGATTTTCACGGTCAATGTCGAATTGGACAAGAAGGAGAAGAACAAGCACACGAGTGCGCGGATCGTCGATGATATCATCGATAATTTGCAGGCCAAGAAGGAGGTGGGATTTAAAAAAATTATAATCCAAGGTACAAAAGTTACAAATAAAATAATGCATTTTTTGTTTATTTTTCAATTTTTTTCTTTCTGATCAAATCGATTCTGAAAGTTATACAAGTTTATTTTTTTTTCAGGACAAGGAGAAGAGGAAAAAGGATCAGTCCAAGTACCCGGAGGTCGTATTCAACTCTGAGGTTTTTAAGTTCATTTTATTATTTTTTAACGATTTTCATTTTCAGAAGCTAAAAGACGCTCCTTCTAGCTCTAGCTCCTCGAAAGAAAACATTAAGAAGGAAAGGGAAAGAGTATGCTAATTTCATAACATTTTGATCATTAAAATGATTTTTTCCAGGTGATCAAGAAAGAGGCCGACAGTTCATCATCTGAATATCGACCCTTGAAGGATGCGGACAAAATCGCCCAGGATCTGTTGAATGACTTTCTCAATAACAAGAAGGTGAGTTTTCTGAAAATCTGTTTCCCTTTCAAAGATAATTCTCTAACTTTCAATTTTATTTGCAAGCTTGATCAATTTTACATTTATTCTGTTCATCATTTCGAAATACTAAAACTCTTGAAATTTTGAAGGAAACAGGAATGTTATTATTCTAATTTTGCAGACCTTTTCCTTGGAGGACATGATCGAAGACATCGAGGAGTCGAGAGGCATCAAAAAGAAGAAAAAGCACAAAGAACACAAGGAGAAGAAATCCAAGAAAAAACACAAACATCGTTCCAAATCCAGGGAAAGAGATAGGGACAGGGACAAGGATAGGGACAGGAACAGGGAAAGGAGGAGGAAGAGCAGGTCCAAAAGCAGGAGGAATAGTGACAGGTTGATTTTAAAAAATTTTATTTTACCGTCATTTCTATTTTCAATTAGATTTTTAAAGTACATGCATTTTGAAGAAGTACTAGTTTTGATAGGATAAGAAATTAGTGCTTTCCCAAATTCCATCTTTTTTTCTTTACAAGAAAAGGTCATTTATTGATTCTTTCATCCAAAGATGTGTGTGGCTATGCAATAGAAACATGCGGAAAACCGGTTTCGTAAAGGAGTGTAAAGCAATTGCGTAGACTTTCTAGAAGCCTATTGAGAGAGAGAGAGAGAGAGAAGATGCAATAATTGGAAAATGAATATTTTCGCTTCAGGACCCCATCTCCGTCAAGCAGTCCTTTGAGAAGTCGGTACAGCAGATCGAGAAACAAGAAATACTCGGAGAGGGATGAGAAAGACGGGGAGAAGGAAGGACTCGAGATATTCAACAAACCTGCCAAACCACCAAAATCTAATACGGAGGTAGGAAATTGAAGATTTAGAGTTTTTCTTAAACAACACAAGTGCAATGAAAAAGGTTATATATAGAGAAACATACAAGATTTGAAGTTAACTCCATGACATTTTCTCTCCAATTTTCATAAAGTTCGGATTTTGAATATTTTATGAAGCTATTTTTTCAGCAAGGTGAAGTCAATTCCGACGACGATTTGCCACTGGGAGCAGATTTCATGACGGTCACTCAGTCAACATCCAGCAACGAGAAAATCTCCATCAATTTGCCAAGTAGGGCTTATTTTCTTGAAAATGAGTTAATTTTAATTTTCAGTTCGAAGAAACCAATTGGATGATGAACCAGCTTTCCCTTTGTCGAAAAACACCGCCGCCATTCCGGGTGACAAGGTTCGATTTTTTAAAACTATTTTGAGAATTATTTCTGAATTCAGGAAGAAGCGAACAGAGAGTCAGCTTCCCTGTTGCCTCGGAACGTCGCTCTGAAGAATGTGCCCAAAGAAAAGGTTGAGAATAAAGCAGAAGCTGAAGTTAAACAGGAGAAGAAGATCAAAATGGAAGTGGATGATAATGTTGGATTTTGTTCTAGATTTTGGAGGAAAATAATTACATTTAGGAAAATATTCCATTACCTGGCGAGAGTTCCGGAAAAGAGAGGAAAAGGAAGAAGAAAAAAGATAAAGACAAGGACAAGGACGGAGACGAGTCGAGCAAGAAGAAAAAGGATAAAAAGAAAGGTCTAGACAATTTTTCTTGAATTTTTTCCGTTGGGCAATTTTTATGTTTATCTTTCAAACTTCATCCTTTTTACGTTCTTATCTGATCGGAATTGCTGCTTTTCTTCGAACAATTTCTTCCTCTATTATTTTTCATATTTACAAAAATTAGCATTTTTCTTTTCTTTGAAAAAATTTGAATCTCATTCATTTCCCTGGATGTCTTTTCTATGCATAACTTCTTGAATTCTTCCAAACAAGTCCGTCTTGATGCTCTGCAAACTTATCGATTTTCCAATCACTTGCTGAAAGATAGATTTCAGAAAAGAGGAAACGAAAGCGGTCGTCTTCGTCATCGGCAAGCAGCAGAGACGGTCAGCACACCTTGAAGGAGGACGTTAAACCAGGGCCATCTTCTCAGCCAAAAAGGTGAGGAATTACAACTTTGACGCGAAGTTATGACGTTAACTCTAGTTAGAAATACTTAAAGTCTCAAATTTTCTATTTTCCCTAGAGGTTCGCCTATTTTCAGAGTGCTGACAGACCGTTGGTGCGCAGTGATAACGAACATGGTGAAGCCGCGCAAGTCGCAGTCACCCAGCAAGAAACACAATGCCAGGTAGGGAAAAGTCAGGGTTTCTGAGGGAATGAAAGAAATTTTAGCACCCGCCGCAGGGAATCTCGCTCGAGATCGCGATCCCGAGGCAGACGAAGTCCGATGGATAGGAGCAGGGCTAGGAGGTAGGAAAAATAGGAAAAAAATGGAAATTTTGTATATATCAGAAAAAGTCATAGAAAACTGAATTTTAAAACCACTGAGATTTTGTCTGTAGAAAATTATCAAAACTGACTGACCTGTTTGAAAATTACCGTTTCCAGAAGAAGCACGAGCCGTGAAAGACGATCTCGATGGTCGCCTGACAGAGAAGAACCCCGGTTTGATGAAAACGAGTTAAGTTTTAGAAAAAAAATCGAGTAATTTTAGAAGAAGATCTTCCTCGATTGAGAGAAGGAAAAGAAGGCGGTCGACTTCTTGGGACAGAAGACGAAGGAACGACATCGACAAGGACTACCTGCTCAAAGTCGCCAAGAAAAATGCTAGGATGGTGAGAATGTTTGATGCTGTATAGAAAAATCATGCAAATTTTATGCAGATAAAAATAGGGAAAAGCTTTCAAATATATATTTTGAATTCCATTGATCAACCTATCAGTTCCAGTGAAAAAAGAATTTCTAAATTTGAAATTTTGAGATGGGCCTGGAAGACAAGCGGAACGTGGACGATTTCGTGACGTACTGCCAGAAGATCCAGAAGCGACAAGACAAGGAGAAGAGGAGGAGCAGGGGCGAGACGGTCTCCAGCGACAGCGACGACAGTTGGGAGGAGCATAATGTATGAGATAAATATGAGGAGTCTGTACATTTCTTCGAATATGACTAATTTTCACATTTATTTATTTTTTCTTCTAAAATTCGAATTCTTCAGATTAAACATCCATACGCGATCCCCAGGGCTGAGCCCATCAAGATCAACATTGTCGTGAGTTTTTCCTTCTGAATTTTAGAAAATTCACTCACTTGGAAGAGAAGTTCTGTTGATTATGAAAACACGAATGAACTTTCTGAAACATTTTTCTTCTTTTTTAATTTTTAAATTGTATTTCTCTCAGACTGCGAGTGGCGGCACAGGTCAATTGGCTCTGCCTTCGAGCGAGATCGTGGATGAAGCTGAGCTGAGAGTCGTCTTCCCTGTTTCTTCTGGAGTCGTTCACAAGGAAAATGCGGTCAGAGTTTGATTTGTGCTAAACTTGAGGAATTCTATGAAAATTGAGATTTGGGTGAATTTGACGAAGTATTCAAATTTATTATCCCTTACCCTTTCTGACTTTTTACTTACCCATTTTATCATTTCTAAATTTGTATCCATTATCCATGACTTTTCTAGATATTTTATTAGTGAAAAAATTCAAATAATCGAAAATTTGCAGGAATGGACTCCGGTTGTGAAGGACAAGAACTCGTGTCGCGACCTCGTGCCGATCTCGTGTCAGAGCTCGCAGAAGAAGAAGGTCGCCATGACGAGCAAAGAGGCGCAAAGAGCCATCGAAAATGGACTGGTCAGTTATTTTTTTCAATTTATCCTAATTCTTCAAAATTCGTCGTCTAATTTTTTAAGAAGATAGATCCGATAAAAATAATAAGTAAACTTAAAAAAAAAGTAATTATTTATCCCTGATTTTTCAGCTGAAAGAAATTCCCGCCCCAGCGCCGCCCCTGTCGTGCTTCATTCCACCGCCCCCTCCTCCGCCGAAATTCCTGCCCGAGCCAGAATCCATGGAGCCGGTCGAACTGCCGCCCGTGCTGTACGTCCCACCCGAAGAGCAATTGATCATCAAAGAACCCGACTTTTACAAAGATAAAGTAAAGTTTACAAAAACAAAAAAAAAATCATTTTGCAATTTTTAGCTGCCGAAAGACCTACCTCAGGTGTTGGCGCAGCGCGCGAAAGCCATGAAGAGGCTGGAAATCGACCCGAACGATTACGAGGCCAGAAGGGAGTTGAGGGAATCGGATGAACAGGTTGGAGATTTAAAAAAAAAATCTAACTTTCACGAGTAATTTTTTGAATTTATTAGTTTCACAACCAAAATATTAATCGGAGAAAAAGTCGGATTTGAGATTGTAAACTTCTGCGAAATTTACTTTTCTGTTTGAAGAATAATTTATTAAAAATTTTCAAACTTCCAGATGAAAGCGTGGGCGGCATTGAAGAATTTGGCTGGTAAATTCAGTGGGTCCACTGGCCTTCAAGTTCTGACCCCCGATGAATTGCAGCCCCACGACCCGAGATTCAATGCCTGGATTAAAAAGGTGAGCTAGTTTTTGAACTACTATAGTTCCTAACATCGACGTTTTTAAATTATTCTGCAAATCAAGAGTTTCTTGATCGAATGAAGAAAGGCTGCTAGGAGCCATTGGATCGAATTTCTGGACATTAAAAAACGAATGGATGATAAAATTTGGTTTTTTTTCTTCAAATTTTTAAAGTGCCTATAAATTCGGTCCTTGAAATGCTCTATCTTACTGAAGATATCGCATTTCTTGAATGTCTCCGTTCAAGCAGCGCTCTTCATTCCCAACAGGCATTCATCTATTATTCGATCGTATTAGAGTTGTCTTCTCTATGCAATCTGCAACATTATCACAAAGTGTCAAGTTATCTCATCAATTCAACAGCGTCAACCTTATCTTCAAATCTCCTAACCTACAGTACGTGCACATAGACATTTGTGACCTGTTTGATTGGTGATTTTTTCACGATTTTTTGTTCAAAAACTTTAACATTTACTTTTAGCAAATTTCTAAATAATGAAAAAATCATAAAATCTTGTCGCAATTGTCTATGTGCCTTTGTCATCTTTTGAGGTATCATGCCAAAAATTCTCAAAATATTTAATTCTGTGAATTTGACACGATGCTTCAAAAGATTTTTTTGCGCACAAGCGCCCTTGCGGGTAGTCGCCAAGGCTAGATTTCCATCCAAATCAAAGCCTTGACGTCAACCCTCAAACACGGGTGGATTTGAGTCTATTTTGGGAACTGATCAAAATGATAAGAAGGGCTTATCAATTATAACTGAGTTTTAACTCCTTCAAATTTTGTCTTCGAGTAATTTGACATATTTGGATAAAATTCAGTTGATCAGCATTTCCTGTCACTTTATCAGTTTCCCAAAATATAGATATCCATTCCGCTCGTGTCAGCGCTGTGTCGTGATTTGATCGTCCGTTCACCGACCCGAGGCGCATTTGACCCATCATTCGAAGTCCACTGATAACCAAGGAGAATTCTAACTGGAGAACAATCGTCTAATCTGGAAGACATGAAGAATGTGGCGTGCAGTAAGTCGCTGTGGATGGGTGTCTCGGTGATGAGTAGATTTGTTTTCGAAAAAGAAGGCGTTTAGATAAATTCAAATTTCTGTCTAAAACAACTCTACGAATCTTTCTAAACTTCGGAGAAAGTAGAATAAGAGACTCCCATCCACCCAAGCGACTTTTCTCTCTTCAGAAATGTACAGAAATTCATCTGTGGATGCAATGCATATTACACGCCATTATAACAGGGAAAAGACATAAAATCAACAAAATATGATAAGAGAAGAGAAAAAGATTAACAGAAATAATAAAATAAAACCTAACATTGAGCAACAACTAGTCGAGTCCACTGTACATTCCAAATTTTCTTCTTCAACTCTCCAACATTTCTAACACTTTCTTCTAATTCATTTTGCAGGGTCAAGAAGGAGATTTTTGTAAAAGAATAATCTTTCTGTTCAGGACATGTTCAAAAATACGCCCGCGAAAATCGAGGGGGTCGGACTGAAATTGATGCAGAAAATGGGCTGGACGCCCGGCACTGGATTGGGTAGGACTAATGAGGGAAGTATCGAGCCGCTGCAGCTCGATGTCAAGAGCGATAGGAGAGGTAAGCAATTTTAAATTTCTTATTTTTTAATTATAAATTGACTTACATAAAAAAATTAAATAAAATCTTGATATTTTTAGAACATCTGAAAAGTTGCTAGATTTTTATTTTCCTGATTTGCAGGTCTACTATCAGAAGAGGATCTACCGGCGTGTTCCCGCATGAAGTCCTACATCGGTCGGGGTCTCGAGTGCGATGCAGCCGGGAAACACCCCGTGTCTCTCGTCATGGAACTTTGTCAGGTAAATTGAATTTTGCCAGGATTGATTTGAAAGATGCAATATTTCTAGTTTTATACAAATTAAAAATTTTAACAAAAATATCCATGATTTTCCAGAAACGTCACTGGAAACCGCCGATTTTCACGTGTACCGAGTCCGGTCCGCCCAATAATCGAGAGTTTCTTTGGAAGGTTCGGGGACATTTTCTTTTTGAAAATTCGAAATGATCGATTTTTGCAGGTGGTTGTGAACGGCACCGAGTATATGCCAGTGATGGCCTCACGGGTCAAGAAAGACGGCAAATCGGCCGCTTGTATGGTGAGTTGAAAAATGTTTCATTTTCATTTTACCTTGACAATTTGGAGTTATCGAAACTTTGAAGAAATTCGAAAGTTTTAGGAAGATGGGCAAAACCTAACTTTCCCACATTATTCCTTCAAGTTGTGACAAATTTCAACTTTTCATTTTTTCAAATAATGGAAAATATTTTTCATCTAATTTTCTCAATTTCAGGTAGTCCTCCAATCGCTAGGCCTTATTCCCGACGACCCAACCCAACCTGTACGCATCCGTTAGTCTTTTTTTCGTATTTTTGCGCAGGAATTTCACTTTTCAAGATAAAGCTTGCGATGAAATTACCGTTTTATGCTAATTAATCGCATTTTCCTGCAACTATGATTTCTGCACAAAATTTACGGATAACTTCCGCCGTAGTTAGGTAAATTATCATCTAGTTAGAAAAGAACATAATGACCCCATGTCTAAAATTTGCTTTTCCCCAAAAACTCGTCCCATTTTTGTTCATAGCTAATATCCTAGTGATCTGAAGATATTCTAATAAAATTTCGATACCATCATAATTTTATTTCCTTATTTTTACCATATCATTCTTTCCTTATTTTAATTTAAAAATAACAATTCCTAGATCAACAATAAAGAGTTTTATGACTAAAAGAACCGGATAAGATAAAATCAACAACTTTAACTTATGATCAATAAGCTTTGAAGAAAAGAATAAAACGTAACTGTAATGATCTTTAAATCAACAATTTTCGAAAAAAGAAAACATAAATTACTTTTGGATAAAATTCCTTGAAAAAATAAAATTTTCAAAAATGCACCTTTCCTGCCCTCTCACATTTTGGGTACCTCTCTGATTCCGAGGATGTTGAAGCATTTGCTCATCACATTCGCGGTCACATCGCACAGCATCAGACGGTGCATGTTGACTATCTCAGTGCCTGAACATGTACTTTTATAAGATTAAGTATTTTTAGAGAAAAAAACTCATTTAGAAATTTGGAAATGTTGTAACATGAAAATATTATGTAAAGCAAGGAAGGGGGTAGGGAAACGCGCTCATTTTGTACATTTCCAAATGTTCATTAAATTTTACGGGCAGAAAAATAATTCTAAAATAATAGTGAGTAAAAATGAAAAACTCACCATCTTTCTTTTTGTCGATGACCTTGCACTCGTTGTAGAATTCGGTAAACAGAGTCGCCATTTGATACATGTAATCGCAAAGCTGAATTTAAAAGGAAAATATTTCAACTCTAAATTCAACTTTTAATAGTAACGCGAAAAGAACGATCATCGGGTGCTGGAGCGCGCAGAGGGATTTCTCTAACTCTCTTCATTAGACACTATTTCGTCAAAGAAACGAAAGAAAGTGTTAGAGTCTGCATGCTCCTCTATGCTCGAATAACAGCTTTTTGCGCGTTGATAGTATTGCAAATTTAGGCTTTTCTCAAAAATATCATGTTTTCTAAAATTCGCCTTACAAATTAATTTTCTGAAACTTCAAATATTGAAATTGGTACCGAATGCAACATGAGCGTCTCGAGGATGAGGATGATGACGTCAGACAGTTTGAGGATGTGCTTGATGAGCCGTTGTTCAGAGGGCATGTTCAGGGGCAGAGTGTCCAGAGACGCAGAGCGCACGAATGCATCGTACGCGTCCTGATTCACGTTCGCTGTGCGGAAGATTGAGCTGCAAAAATGTTGAATTCTTAGAAATTTATTATTTTTAGACGAAATAGTAGCGCTGAAAAAGGGTTGATTTTTCGAAATTGCGAACTATTTCATTTTATTAAAAAAGGACATACCGAATTCTAGCATAGGCATAGAGCAGATACACGGCAGTATTGCCGCGATCATCCAGCATTCTGTCGAACGAGAACACGTAGTCCTGGAAATTTGATTGCATTAAAAAACATAAAAATCAAAGTTTGTATCTATCATCAACATTTTCTTGAAACTATCATTTTCTCGTCAAAATGATTTTTTGAGAATTAAGAAATTTTCGGTAAAAGTACTTTTCAAGAAATGCGAAATTTGGATTGAATCTTGTATTGAGAATTTATCGAAAAAAAAAATAGATTTTAGCAGATTCTACCTGCGTCCGAGTGTGAGACAGATCAGCGTATTTGATGCATCCATAAGCGACTGCCTCTCGAGCTACCTTCAACTCTTCTTCTGTCATCACCTGAAGAATTCTGTCATTATTAGGCAAATTCGAATTTGCTTACCTTATCCCTTCCCTTCTCGACGAGTTTCTCAGCAGCCCGCTTGATTCCCTCGTCCAGCAAATCCAGCAGACGGACTGTCTCTCCGGAACGCGTTTTGAATTTCTTCCTGCAAAAATATTTTGAAAGGAAAAATTTTCATTAACATGGCAAAAATGAAAAGAACTATTCGAAAGAGATTTAAAAATCACTTGTCTTCTCCCAAAACCAATCCGAAAGCGACGTGCTCGACCCGTTTCTCCTCAGGCTTGTACCATCCCATGTCACGACCAGCAGCGTAGATCGTCTGAAATTTCACTTCTACCGATTTTTAAATTCTAAATTTTCCGCGTTATTGGAAAAGCTAACTTTTGATGTTGGTCAAAAAGAAATCGGTCAACTTTACAAGAAGCAGTTTCGAATTTCCTACCTCTAAATGCAGACTCTGTCCCGAATCGACCACGTAAATTGCCCAATCAACTTTCTGATCGAAGATACGGTACTTTAGGGCAGCCAGATCAGAAGTATCATAAGTAAACCCTGAACTTTTTTTCTTTTAAATTAAGAAACAAGTTTAAAATCTTGAAATCCTTACCTCCATCACTCTTGACGACAGTCAACGGAATGTCGCATCCAGTTGGAAAAGCCACCAAGCGACCCTCTTCTTCCTTCAAGAAATCCGAATCTGAAAATAATGAATTTTCTCCGATAAGAATCAAAATTGTTACGTTTTTGTTTGAGGAAGTTGATGAGCTCAATCATTTTGTCCTGATAGAAGGACTCGCCCAAATCCTCGATTTTGATGTCCAGGCGGTCGTACACCATTTGGTTATCTAAAATCTTTGTAAATCATAAAGATACGAAACTCGTTGAAATAAAACAAGAGTGTATCAAGTAGAAAAGGCTATTTTTGAGTAAATGCAAAAATCTTACACCGCTTAGAAACATCGCAAATGAGCGTCCAGGCCTTGACGAATTCCGGCTCCTTGTTCTGCAGCTTCACGACGCACTCGTAGGCACGCTTCTTGAATTGCTCATCCTCGTCGAAACGTTTCTTGGATTCCTTCAAATTTGAGCTGTAGAAAGCTTGATACATAACAAGATGTTAAGTAATCGAATCAGACATTTTGGATAAATTGTCACACTTATGAGTATTAAACGTTTACATAGAAATTTCGAATGAAAATGAAAAATTTCAGATAACAGTACCTTATAGAAAGCCTGAAGATCGGAAATCTTGGGCAGATTTGTGAGGAAATCCGGGTATTTGTCGTAGAGATGCGCGATGAGCATTCCGAACTGCGTGCCCCAGTCACCGATGTGGTTGATGCGCAGAACCTGGAAGAAATTGAGTTTCATTTTCAGTTCTACAAAATTCATCGAAATTATCATCGTTCTTTAGAATCAACTAAAAGCATAAAGATAAGGGTGAAAGTTGAAGGATAATTTTGCTTACAGCATCCCAGATTTCTTTACTCGTAAAAGGATAAGATATGCTGATGATCAAACATTTAGAATCCTACCTCAAAATTGACAGCCTCGAGCAGTCTGGCGATGGAGTCTCCAATGATGGTGGACCTGAGATGACCGACGTGCATTTCCTTGGCGATGTTGGGTGAGGAGAAGTCCACGAGCACGCGACGCTTCGTGATTTTCGGAAATTGGACTCCCTAAAATTGCAAAAAAAATAAAGGAAAGATAATACAAGAAATATATTCTTAGAATTCTCTTTAAATCATAAAGAGAATATTATCTTCAGATAATAAATTGCAAGAAATAAACTTTTTACCTGCTTAGCGATCTGCACGAACTGCTGAATGCTGTGGTTGTCGTCGAGGAAAATGTTGATGAATCCGTTCTGAGACACGCCCAGAGTCTTGATGAGTGGATTCTGACCCACGGCGTCACAGATCTCCTGGGCCACTTCCGTCGGCTTCTTGTTCACTCCGACTTGTCGAAGCTTCTAAATGAAAATTGTCATACTAACATTTTTTTAAAATTATCCCGTTAAATAATTAATGAACATTTTCTTTTCAAGCTGCTTTTAAAAATTATTTGTTTAAAGTGAACTTTATAAGGAACACAATCTTACATTAGCCAAGCCCATGGCCGAATTGCACTGGTAATCGCCGTGCTTGCGGTTTGCTGTTTCCTGCAGCAGAGGAGGCCACTCGACATTGGGGTAAGCCTGAAAATTCACAATATCCATCTTCAAAAATAAAATTTTTTAGTATCATGGAGATCGTTTCTTGTTCAAAATTTCACTCATTTTCCAACTTCTTATAATTTTTTTAATTGCTCTCAAAATTTCTAATCCCTGGCCTTATTGATAGCAACCCGGAAGACTTCGGTAAGTCTATAGAGAATGCTGCTCCCGTAATCCTCCACCTTGACGTAGTTGATCTTCGTGGCGAGTTTCGGAGTGCCACCACCACTGAAAAAAATAATCGAGGAAAATATTATGCTTAGCAGAATTTTAGCTTTCGTTGAGAAAAGAAAATCTACATTAATCCTAAATTATGAGTATCACAACAAACTTGGACTAATCGTTCACTAAGCGCAAGCGGGATTAAAGCTTGAATTGTAAGATTTCAATAGAAAATGTTTATCTTGGATAATTTACTAAAATGACAATATCTTGAAATTATATTAGATTTTTGAGTATTTTCTTACGTTTTCTCCTTGGGCTTCTCCTTTTCGTTCTCCTTCTTGGCCTTTTTCGGATCGGACGGATTCCCGTTGGCCGAACTGGTCACGATTCCCGCCGCTTTGTTCTTCGCCAGCTGAGTGGCGAGGCTCTGAAGAATAAATTTCAGAAAAATGTTAACCCTGAAAATTTCAGAGCTTCATTAATTTTTTAGAGAATGGAAAATTATAGACGAAAGACTCGTCTACCGTTAGGGAACAGGACAGTGTGATCATAAATAAACTATAAATCAATAGTACATAGGAAAGTATAGATAAAAATAAATGGATTTTTTTTTTTTCAGATAAAAGCCAACCTTCTCCAAAATGCCGACCCTGTACTTGAGTTTCTCGTTGGTCTTGTAAGCCTCGGCCAAATCGGGACAGACCTCGAGCAGCTCCTCGTTCAGATCGTTCTTCTCCATCGCCTCCATCAGACGCAACAGACGGGCTGCTTCCGAGCTCTGGAAATAAAAAAAAACTAAACCATCAAATTTTAAAATTGATTTTTTGTTTACTTTTTTACTCAATAAGAGGACATATTTCTCGGTCAGATTTTTTTTGAAGAAAATGAAGATTTCCATCTTTATAAAATCTGAACATAAATACATACATCAGCAGAGAAGGCAGCGTTGGCGAGCTGAAGTTCCTGATCGGCGGACAAAGCCGTCGACTGATTGCCAGACTTGGACATTGAAAAATGCCTGAAATTTGGAACATATTTTCAAGCTAAAAGAATAAAATGGAGATACTCAAAGCGATTCAACGCTTTTTCGATATAGAATTTAAAGAATCAAAAATAGTGTCTTTATCAGCGAAAATAAATAAAGCGCAAAGTGATAACCGTTTTGAAATAAAACTAGATCGAAGGCAAGAGATACGCATAAATGGAGTGGAATTGAGTCATGTTAGAGCATTTTTAAAGTGACTGTCAATATTACCCGAATCAGCAAACAAAGTGATAATTAAGATGATGTAATTTTTAGATAAAAACACAAAAGAATACATAAGCTGATGCAATCTTCAAAAAACGAAAAATGACGTAATTTGAATTTCAGATCAGCAGGGCCGCCCTCAACTCTTCTCCATTCAATTTCTTCAGCTTATCAAGCAAATCCTTTTCGCCCTCCAGTTCAGAGAGGATTTTGTAGGAATTCTGAAATTTGTCTAATTTACCATCTCATTATAGTTCTTTTTTTTTTTTTTAATTTTGCTAAAATTTAGATAAAGTAGTGCAAGACAAATATTAATTAGGGGAAGGATAGAGAAATATAAGAGGTGAGAGAGAAATAAGTATAAAAATTGCACACATTTCAAAGTTGGCAATGATCATTCTATCTTGTTATGGGCGAGAGAACGTGAAAGAGAGATAAGGCAATTTCATCGAGTTTCGAAGGTTTTAGTCAATTTGATATAAAGCCCACAGGTCGATTCACTAGAATACCAGGTGGGTTTTTAATCAAAGCGAATTTTTATTACCTTCACGATTTCCCCGGGCAGTCCAACCATTTTGGCGACCTCGATTCCGAACGAGCTGCCAGCCACGCCCTCTCGCAGCTCGTACAGCATCGTCAACCTGCCCTCGTGGAGGACAACACTCATCTGAGCATTGAGAAATTTTGAAGGAAATGTGAGAAATTTCTCCGACCTGCATCGCAAATGCCCCGTCTTCCTTCGCGAGTGTTCCAATCTCGTGGAAATGCGTAGCGAACAGACACATACAGCGGATTTGCTTGAGAATGTGGCTTAAAATAGACTTTTAGAAAAAAGGTGTGCCGTCCAACAAAATATTTGACGGAGCATATTCGTTTAAAACAGTTTCTTGAAATTGAAATTTTTATGACACAAATTTTTGCACCAATCAAAAATAATGAATTGCTTCTTCAATATTGTCGTTTTATTATTGTTAAAGATCGGGTTACTTCGCAATTCCCCAAGCCAATCCGAACCCATCGAAGGTCGACGTGCCTCTGCCCAATTCGTCCACGATCACGAGCGAGTTCTCCGTGGCCAGACTCAGAATGTTCGCGCAGTCGCTCTGAATAATTCGACTCCATAAAAATTTCAAAAGAATAATTGCACTTTTATCTTTCTGCATCACTATTACTCCATCTTTTCTGATAACACGTAAATAACAAGGCCAATTTTGCCCACTTTTCTCCCTACTTTATCGCTCTTTCCGTTCCTAACTATAGGTCTCGTCATCTCGTCACCTCATCATTTAAGAATTGCCATGTCCTCTCTAACTGAATTCCACTATGTTGCCATTTTGGAGTTGGCAATTTCATTAGAAAAAGAAATTCTCACCATTTCTGCCATGAAGGTGGAGACTCCTTTGGTCTGCTGATCCGAGGCACCAATTCGAGTGTAAATACCATCGACGAGAGAGACTGTGGCACAAGTGGCAGGAACAAACGAACCTGAACAAACAGAGATGGTTATTGTTTGGGAACAAAGTTTGGTAATTAATGAAAATAGAAACAGCGAGTCTTCATTCTTCTTACATTTTTATACATAATTTTCCCACTAATCTTCACGTATCAAAATCTTGTCACCAAAAACTAGCACTTTTTCCAATTCTGCAAAAATGCTTACCGATTTGCGCCATAAGCGTGCAGAGTGCAGCGGATCTCAGGTAGGTGCTCTTTCCGCCCATATTCGAACCGGTCAGAATCATCAAGCGCTTGTCTTCTGAAAATCGTTTTTTTCTTTGAAAGAAAAGAAACAAAAATCCCACTTGAGATATCGACCGTATTCGGAATGAATGGAGTCTCAGAAAAGGCTTCTATCACGGGGTGGCGACAGTCCTCGAAACGGAGAATTCCGGAGCCTGGAAAAAAACACAATATATAATACTCGGAAGAATATGTTCAATTAATGAACGCCTTTTCAGTGAAAGTTCTCTTCTTGAAATGTGATAGGAAAATAAGACCTAAAAGTACAAATCCAACCTGCAGGAAGAAGTTTCGGTCTGACATAGCCAGCAGGAGAAGTGTCGGCGACGGTGGCCAGAGCGACGAGCACGTCGATGTTCGACAGGGTGGAATTCAACTGACAGAGAATCGGGGCGAAGGTTCCTAAAGAATACAGGTGAGAATTTAAAGAAAAATTTAATCTTAGGGAATTTTAGAAAACTTTTAGCACGATTTCATTAAAATATTAATTTCTAAAATTATCCGTCAGAAAAAATCCTAATTTACCACAAGTCGTCACAATCTGCTTTTCCAAATCGCCCTGCGTACTCTGATAGCGGCTGTTGAGCGACAGGTACCTGAAAATTTCATGAAATTGCAAGAAATTCAATATTCGTTGCAAAGTTCAGTTATTTCGAATCTCGATCGTTAGAAATTTTTAACGTTTGGGTAAAAATAGCTTGAATTTCCTGAAAAGGTCAAATTCACGATCTTATAAACCTTATCCTTTGAAAATAATGTGTGTAAATGAGAGACAAAGACAGTCCTTTTTCATCGCCCACAGTTTAGGTTAAATGCAGGACGTTCACAAAAGATAAGACTTGCAAGGCCGTGAATTCAAACAATCTCACTCTTCATTGAGTTCCCCGAGCTGTGCATTCTTGAATTTGCATCCGGAAGATTTGCTCGTCTCGATCACAGTGATTCCATTCACGCTCCGCAGTTCCTTCTCGTTTTTCAGCGAAACTCGGAAATAGTAGCCGATCTTGTCATTGCTCTCCAAAACCACATCCACGCCGACTGCTGAGGACATCTGAAGCAAATAATCATCAAATTTATTTTTTCTTTCTTACATCTTTGTATCGAAAAAGCGAATTTTGGCAATTCAAAATGAGTTCATTTTTTACTAAAAATGCGAAAATGAATATCAAATTTACAAAAACAAACCTTCTTCTGCATTTTCTCCAATTTTCTTTTGATTTCCTGCATCTTCTCATCAATTTCCAGGAGCTGCGGATCCACGTCAGGTTTGACTCGATAGCCTCCACTCGTCTGGTCCTCTTCCACCGTGTTCATTATCAACTCCACGTACTTCACGAAATTCGCTGAGGCGTAAATGATTGGCTCCTGAAAGGACTCGCTTGAGAAAATAGAATTTATTTTGTAATTTCTACTCTAATTGAGAAAGATTTCGAAATGTTGGAGACTGACGATTTAGGGACAAATTGTTTAGAAAACGAAAAAAGAAAATTTGTCCAACTCGAAGTAGACATTTTCTTACCAGCATAAGTTCCTTGACCGCACTCTGGCATTTTTCATTCTCCTCCATCAGCTGGTTGAGATACTTCTCGAATTCGGGCAGAATCATCACTGCCTGATAGACGCGGTAGCAGTCCTGGAAAATGATGACTTAAAGAGAGGATAAAATGGATACTTTTTCATAGAAAAGCTACCCTGAAAAATGTTCAGCTTTTCATAAAAATGAGGGAAAAAATCCATGAAAGAAAGTGAATTATTTACTGCCTGCATTCCATAGAATTTATTGAAAATCATAGAAAATTTTGATAAAATTTAAACCTACCATGAGCTTTGCCCTGTTCTGAATGAATTTCCTGGAATAGATAGAGCAGTCTGGAATCTTCGGGAGGAGTCTGCTTCTCAGCAGATCTCGAATGCCAGAAGACTCGACTAGCGCAGATACGACGTCTTGACGCTCAGTCAAAAGACGGATGTCGCACAGAGGATGGGCAAGCCATTCACCTGAAAATGTTTTAGAAATTGTAAATTTGAGTTTTTGGAAAATTACGCAGAAGGCGCTGTCCAGCTGGGGTCGAGCATTTGTTCAGGATGCCATACAAAGTTCCACCGGCGCGGACGTCACCTGGATAGAAATTTTAACCTTATTTAGAAAAATTCAATGAGGCTTTGTCAAAATGTTAGAAGAAAAGGCATTAAAAATTGTCATCTTTCTCCGAAAATAAAATAAAATCACTAGTCTTTTTCAAATGAAAAGAAGTTCCAACATTTTTCCTGCGAAAATTTCATTAAAATTCAAGTTTTGTTAAAGCGAAGGAAACTCACTCATGGCATGGAACAGGTGGAACAGCTCGAGCGATGTGACAGCGGCAGTGTCGATGTAGACGAATCCGTTCGTGCCGTAGTTCCGCACCGAGAATTTGCCGTGGAAATTCGGCTCATCGGGCAATCGCATGTAGTCGCTGACTGCTTGCAGACATTCCTTCAGATTCTTCGACAGGTTGGCTGAAAGTGAATAAAAATCCATTTGGCTTAAAATTTCTTGAATTCTTGACAAATTAAAAATTCTTTTTATAGTTTTCTTTTTCATGAAATTAAAATTTACCCTGTTCCTTGTCCTTGACGATGTTCGTCGTCTCTTCCAGACTCTTGCCCATCAAATCGTATTCAGTCATAACGATTCCCAGATTCTTGAGCACAGTCGCCAATTTCTTCTTTTTCTCGACAGCAAATGGAAGCAGAATGAGGCATTCGTGGGGGCAGAGACCGAGAAGGATTCGCTAAATTTTGAAATTTTGAAAAATCGACAAAAAATTTGGAAAATCAAAGCATTTGAAAGAAAATATCATTTTAAAAAGTTCAAAAATCGGACCTCAGTCTGCTGAAAAGTGGGCGTGTCGATGAACTCTGCCACGGAGATGCCCAGCTCGTTGATGTCCACGCAGCAAATCGAAACGCGATTCTGAATAAAAATTTTTAAAAAGTAAGAAATTTAGAAAATTTACCTCATTTCCATCAATGATTTTGACGGCCAAAGTTCCCGAGACCGTAGTTTCTCCAATTACGTCTTCGAAGTCGGCCGCATTTCCTGCGGTGCCCTGGAAAAGTTCGCCTTTCAGATGAAAGTGGATAAAGAAGAAAAGAATGACTGAACTTTCAAAATATGTCTTAATGATTTCAAAATTCTCACCTTAGCCTTGAGAACCCATTCCTTGGCATTGTCATCGTTCGTGTCCAGACAGTACAACTCGACTCTGTATCTGAGAATTGTCAGGGCCTCGCGAATGACACGCTGATATTGATGCTTGCTGATTGGCAGATAAGGAAGGATATCGGCATTCTCGGCTAAAAATAAATTTGTGAAAAAATTTAATTCCATGTGATATCTTAAAGGGAAAAATCCTAAAATAAGTCAAGAAAGTCTTACTGTGGAGTTGAATAGTCTTGATTCCGGCTTCACTCTGGAAAATGCACGACGCAATCAGCTTTGCATCCGAACCATAACAGGCGAAATTGTCCTGCAAATTAAATGTTTTTTACTTTTAAAAATCAGTCCCTTGTAATTACCACTCTTTTATATTATTTCTCAGAAAATGGGTGGTAACTAGTGAGCCTAAGAAATGAATAATTTTACCGATCTCTCGAAAATCGCCAGCGTTCCGGGAGACTTGTTCTGGAGGATTTTGAGCAGGGAGCGATCCAATTTCACATCGCTCATTGCAAATCTTAAATAAATTTCAAATTACCTAAAAATCTTTAAAAAAATCAGATATTTTTGACGAACACGACATCTTTCTATAGAAAAGTGAGATATATAGAAAAAATTCTTATTGCCAAATTTAGAAATACAAAAGCACGAAACATGAAAATGCTTTGGGATAAGATTCGGAAGAAACGCATACAATGCATAATCTCAAAATTGGCACTTTGAGGGATTTTTCAGAATTAGAAAACTCCATCATCGATAAACAATGAATAAGCTTAGACTATCCAGTAGAGTCAGAGAAAAATATAATCAAGAGAAAATTCTATTAGCTTTTCGTTTGACAAGTGTCCTCCTCTTAGATCAGGTAAATCAGAAAAAGTAAAAGCCAGAGACTTTGATGAATCGTCTGCATAAACGAATATCGACTTCATAAAACATTCGTCACTTTGTTCTCTACGATACTATTTCAGCACAATAAAGTGACTAAACCTTTGAAAAATAGAGAATATCAATGAAAAAAACCAAATCGAACCTAATTCTACAACAGAAAATGCAAAGCTAGAAGGCATTTTCGCTTTTTTCTGGCACCCCTCACTAAGTGATGAGCGATAACCTCGAGGAAACTCTTTTAATTTTGCCACGAAGAATAAAGGAGTTGTTTTGAAATGGAGAAATCGTCGGCCTGGGTGCTAGAACGGCTGCCTGGCCAAGCAACGATCAAGGTCCTAATTCAACCTCTCTACCCCAGGAGAGATGGGAATTTTGGAGAACGCCTCGGCGTTATAATAAGCTTTCTTACAAATTTTACAATTTTTACCGAATGTTTCAAAAATAATGTCTCGAGTGATTGTTTCCGATTTCCGCGCTAAAATGATAAAAGTAAAGTCGACAATTTGTACTTTTGACACTTGTCGAAACGAATAGCTTATTCCAGTAAGACTCATCAAAATCCATTTTCACAACACAGGAAGAGCGGAGCGAACACAACCCAATAAATTACCAAAAAAACATTCGAAAAAGACTAAAAAGGTTTCAATTTCGTTTAGAAGATGAGTATTTCATGAAGAATGCGATAAGGATTACATGAAGGAAATGACTACGTTGCGCTTGAATTTAGAGATACGATAACTTGACATTATAAGGCGAGTACTGAAGAGGAAAACGTTGAACAAAATTATGGCCCTTTCGTCAGGAATTCAATTTTTGCCGAGAAAATCGGGGAAAGTTGCATTAAAGATGACATACCGTCCCGACAAATCCATGAAATTCGTAAAAATTGGCTATCTGGAAAAGGGGAAACTAGCGTGCAGAAAGGTAAGAAAGATCGAGAATAGCTCATTCTTCCAATTTTGCATGTTTTCCAGGTTTGCGATAAAATGGCATTGTCTGATGATGCAATTGATGGCGTTAGTTTTGAATGACTGATCTGATTCTGATTCAGAAAGTCTCCTCATCGTCGTCGGCGGCCGCGGCCGCGGCCGCAGGCTTTTGGACAGGTGAGGACGCAGCGGGCGGATGCTCCGGCTCGACTGCTTTCGGCTGAAAATTAAAAATTGAGCGAAAATTCCGGGGAAAACTTAATTTCAAGAGAAAAATGTTTGAATTTAGATAGTTTTTGACTCCAAAAATGCCTTTGTAAAGGCTAAATTCCAAATAATCGTACAATCGTACCTCCTCAACTTCCTGCTCAGGTTCAGCTTGAATGTTCTCGTTGTGTTCATCGACGATGCTCTCCTCGTCCTCGGGTGGCACGTCTTCAGTCGCGTAGAGCACGCTCAGGACCTTGTCGATGTCCACCTGAATATTATTTTTAAACCACGTGGCAATTTGGAACAAGACATGAACAAGATAGGCTAGAAGAAGTCTCCTGTACTCCACACCTACTTTAAATCAAACCCATTTGTATTTCATGCCCATTTCCTGCACAAACACTAATTCATCGCAGAACTGTGTGTAGAATAGAGAAGATTTCTTTCAGGCTATGTCTCGATGAAGCGCGTTTTCAAATTGTCCAACCTGCACGCCTTTCTCCTTTGCACTGGTGCACATCACCTCGACTCGACGCAGCTTGTTGAAGTAGAAATCGCGCTCGTTCTCGATTGTCACTGCCACTTCTTGCTGCTGAAAGTTAAATCATTGGATTTTTTAAATACATTTTTCGTTTTCTTCTTCAAATTTCTAAATTCCTAAAGAAAAATGTCTTTTTTTTTAAAAGACATTTATTTTCCAACCTCAGCCAACAGCGCCCTGAGTTCTTTGACCTCAGCAGTCTCTCCGCTCTTGTCTCCAGCGGCCGCTTTTGCGGGTGCAGGTGCGGCAGCGCCATTTTTGGTCGGAGGCAAGGGTGTAGCTAAAGATTTTTTTTTTTCGTGAAAATTGAAAAATTCCAACTTTTCTTAACAGCAGCAGCAGCAGCGGGTTGAGTGGTTGCGGGAGCAGGCCGCTGAGCGAGTGGAGCACGAGCGACCGCGGGACGGGCTGCAGGCGCGGCACCTCCTTTTCCAGAGGCTGGAAGAGCCTGAAATTATTTTTTTTTTCACAAAAAATGAAATATCATTTTGTTTTTGAAGATATTTTCTTCGAAAATTTCTGAATATCAAATTTCTCCACCTCCCCTCCTCGAGCTTCGACCGGATCGTATGGTGCGCCGTCGTAGTTGGCGTTGAAGAATTTGTAGAACCACTGGAACATTGAGTTTTCCTCATTTTTTCTTGAAAATCCAACCTGTAAGAACTCGAAATTGTCCTGGAACTTGGCTTTCATCAGCTTTTCGACGTTGACTGGCTGAAAATAAAGATATTTATGGTCTTTTTTTGGAAAGTAGAATCAGTTTTCATAATTATCACTTTTTCTAAAATTGCTTGATTCTTTTAGAAAAGGGAACTGAGAAATGACGGGATGACATGAAGACGTGAGCAATCTTTTCTCACGTTATTTCTCCCTACTTCACCACCTCCTCTATCCCTAACTATTGTTCACGTCATCTCGTCATTTCAGAATTCCCCTGTAAGAATTCTATCATTCTGACCTTGTCCACACCGATCTCTTTCCACGCGGTCGTCAGCAGTTTCCAGTTATTCAGGCTATCGAGTTCGGAACGAGGATTAAATTTGACCTGCAAAATGACTAAGTTCAAAGGATTTTTTTTTTAAATCGACCTTCTTGAGAATGATCTTGTTGCGGAATAGTATATCCGTCAGTTGGCAGTAGGCCGCGCCAGACGCCATTTCCTCGAGTTTCGAGAGGTTGCTCTAAAATTTGTTGGATTTTGAAGGAGAATTAAGGATTTCAAAGTTGAATAGTTGTTTTGTTGAAATGTTTAAATTTTGTTTGGAATTCGAGATTTTTAGGGCTTCTATTTTTTATCTCACGCTGAGATTCCCGTTGACCCAGGCGAGCAACTCGTGCCGACTGATGTTGTCCTGAGTCACCGCCGATACGTACACGTTGTTCACCATTTTTGGCCTGGAAGAAAAAAGCGAACATTTAAAAAATAAGTTTTAAAAAAGTCTTGAAAAGTTCAACGATTTTCTAAAAAAAAAAGCGCTGATGAATAAGAACACGCAAGCAAATGTTTCGAATCTGTAATCAGTCAACTTTCCAGAAATGTTGAAGATAAGTTTGAAAGAAAAATTAAAAATCGATAGAAAAGAACAATTCCACAATGCCTATAAAATCCGGTTTTTAATTTGCTAAATGGAGACAACAATCGATAAAGCTGCAGTTTAATGGCCTCTATTCTAGAGATAGACAGATTTGCGATATCCGTAGATAAAGCCCAAGTGCGGAAAATAGGTAAATTGAGAAATCGAAGAAAGGAGAAGCCCAAAAATTAACAAAAAAAAACGCGAACACTCGAAGTGATTGACACTTCGGATACTTGCAGAAAATGCATGCATTGCGCGTTTAGCGCTAAAAATGAATTCGTTTGAATTTTAGATTTTTCGAATTTTCTACTCTTCTCGCTTTCCTTCCGGCATCAGAGTCTGTCATCCGTTGTCGTTGTCGCAGAAAGACAAAAACGAATGCGATAACGACAAAAATTCGTTGTTGAATTTGAAGATTTTATTGAGTTTTCCAAATCTTTCGTTTTTTGCTTATTTTCGGCAACATTGTTGTTCGCTGTTGTTGTTACGGAATTCTAGCGATGAAACGTGACAACAACGATAACGAAAATCTGGCATTTTGTCGTTTCAGAAGGATGCTGACACGATCCGCATCGAGGAGGACGGATTCAACGGCGTCGTCGAGGAACTCAGAAGCTGGCACGCCAGCTCCATCCAGGTACAAAATTCCTAAGTTATTTAGCCCTAAGATTAAATTAATTCTAGAATTTAAATATTAAGGCTCATAACACATTTTGTACGTAGAAAATTAGCTTGAAATTAAAAAAAAAATTGATTTCAGAAAAGGCAGCAGAGTCAACACTCCCAAAGCCGCACCCAAGGTCCCGAAGAAGGTAGACGAAAAACCCAGACAAACTTCTAAGAAAACGACAAACTCTGATGATCCTAGTGTCAAAGAACAGAATTCTGCTAGAACTTCTAGGCCTACTACCAGAACTATCCCCAAAACGGTCCCTGCCAAACGAGTTCCCAAGAAGCCTGTAAATTTGGAACAATCTGCTGAAATTCAAGATGTAGATTCCCCTCGACTCACTAGAGATGTCCCCAAGAAAATTCCTAAATCTGTCCCTTCCAAACCGATTCCCAAGAAAGGCTCTTCCAAAGAAACTCTCGAGACTAGAACTTTGAGGTCCAGAAAATCCATTTCTGACGAGACGATTAATTTGGACAGCTCGAGGGACTCAAAGGATACCCCCGAGTCAAAGGTCTTGAAATCCAGAAAGTCCATCCTCGAAACTTCCAAGGCCAAGGCTAGCGATTCTAAAAATGCCCCTCACCCCAAGATTCGGAAAAGCAGAGCATCTATTTCTGAACCTGAACCTACATCTGCCTCTATTCAGTCTAAGTCGTCTGAAATTAATTCCCCTAGAACTAGAAAATCTATTCCTGAAAGTGCTAAGCCCAAAGATTCCGCTGAAACTCCTGAACCCAAGAAAGTGAAGGGGAGAAAATCCATTCTCAAGCCTAGCTCTTCTCAAATACACTCACCAGATAATGTCAACAGTTCTGAAAAGTTCCTCCCTGAACCCTCCTCAAACCCCACCATTTCTACCGATTCCCCTATAATCGACCCGAATCTCGAATATTCTGACAACGATGACTCTGATGTTCGAGAGGAAATTCCATCTAAACCGAAAAAGGTGAAATTCATTTCTAAGGTTGCTGAGCCCAGACCTACAACTGTGCCGAGGCCGAAACCTACCAAAACGGACAGTTTTGATAAGGAGCCCGTGATCATCGTCAAGAAGAAACAGCCGGAAGTGCAGAAGCAACAACCCACACCGGTCAGGAATGTCACCACGAGGAGAAGGAAGGCCAAGATTAGTCAGGTTGGAGTTAAACAAAAAAAACTTGTAGAAATGATTTTTTAACCAGAAAAGAGTTAATTTATTTTTTCGTTCTCGAATTTTTTTGAAGACTTATCTAGAAAAGTGCAGAATTTGTAAGATAGAGTTGCTTTTATCGTGTTCGCCGCTAGAATTCGGTGCTGGAAAGAGCGCACTCGAATTAGAAATTAATGCCTATCCCTCCTTTCGCCCGTTACTTGGGAGAAAGAAGAACGAAAAACTCATTTTCACATATCGGGGCGCATTCTTTTCGGCACCGAATTCTAGCAGCGAGCACCATATGGAGGGGAAAGAATACATTTTGAGCTCGAAGAAAAAATACTTTTTCCAATTTCCAGGAAGATGAAACTATGCCTCCGAACGATCCGTGGGACTCGCAGCAGCCAGAGCCGAAATCGGGCGGCAGATCGAAGAAGCGAGCGAAGGAGGTCGATTCGCAACAGACACAGGACACCCAGCAGCAAGGCGATGCAAGTCAGAGTCAAATGACCGCATCCCAGGGTGTCGGCACGCAAAATTCATCCTTATCCAAGTACTGTAATTGAAAATTATAAAAAAAAGAGACTATTTTACTTGCTGGAAAATCAATTGATATTTTTAACGTTGATTGAAATTTTGATAGTTTCATGGCTAATTTTCTAGAGGAAATATGACAATCTACAATTTTTGAAGTTGATAAAAGCACATTTTAAGATGCTATTTTCAGAAAAGCCCTCCTGAAGAATGCGAAACTCTGCAAGATGATCAGGTATTTTTTTTATTTTAAAGAAATATTTCTTTATTTTCCAGCACTGGGGTGATGAACGCGTTCCGCGGCTTCATCGAGTCGAAAGACGAGCAGGGCGCTCAGACCAGTCTCAAGCAACTCAGGATTGTTTATATGAAGGTTTTCTACTTAATTTTCTTCAAAAATTGCTAAAATTCAATTTTCAGTCCCTCGAAAACCCGTCTACGAAGGCCTCATTCAGTGAGGAATTCGACATTTCCTTTGGAAATTTGGTTAGTCTTTTTATTAGAAAAAAATGAAGGAGAATTCCATGTTCATTTCTTATGGAAACTTCTAAAATTATAAAAATGGTGTTAGTGAAAAACGATTGCAGGTGGCAAGCAACTTCGACATGGAAGCGAGGCAGCAGGCCATTCGACTCATGATCAAATTCATCTATTCAATGGCCGTCGAAGATAAGGGAACTCTACTCCTCCCTGCCTTCATTCAGTACTGCGTTACGGTAAGGAAAATCCTCGCGCTAAAAAATCAAAATTTACATAGATTGACTTTTTCCCGGAAAAAATTGTATTTTTCTTATCAAGAATGTTTTCAAGAGGCAAAAATCTTGATGAAATTCAAAATTATTTTGAATACTTTTTTCAGCTAATGACCTGCGAAGACTCGATCGTCCGTCAAAACATCGTGTTTATCGTGGGCTGTCTGTTCGAGGAGAACAAGAAATTGAATGAGGAGATTCTGTCGGACGAACAGAGAAATGCTCTCTACAGACTGCTGTTGAATGGGCATAACGATAAGGTTTGCACTTTTCTTTCAGTTTCAACATTTGTTCACTTTTTATTTTCACCGATACTTCACCAGAACTTGTACCTTTTGTAGATGAACTTGCGAATATTTTCTTTTTTTCAAAATACTTTTCTCATTTTTCATGAATGAATTACAAGAAAATAGAAGACGAAGGAGGGAAATAATCCATTTTTATCTCAACTTTTCCAGGTAGCTGTTGTGCGTGCGGAAGTCGTGCGGGCCGTGGCCTCTCTGCAGAACGACGACATCGACAGCGAATTCACGGAGGCTCTCGAGAAGACGCCCAATGAAAGTGGGGATTTTTTTAAAATTTCTTGAAAAATCAGGATTTGTAGTTCTCCTGGACAGTCAACGTGACATGTGCATGGAGACGAGGGCGATGGTCGTCAAATATCGATCCATTCAAAACGGCGATGCACTCCAGTCACTCTTCAAAATCGCAGAAAGCGACCCCATTTTGAAGGTAAAAATAACTGTTTTATTATTTTATGCAAGATATTTCTCTCATACTTTGTGAAAGGATTGTTTTCAAAAGGCTAATTTTGGAGATAAAGATATTAGTTTTAAATTTCTCATAGGTTTTCGAAATATAATCTCCTAGTTGATTCAAAGTTGGAGAACTTTGACATCTCCCTCTTCTATCTGAGAAATTTCAGGTTCGCCAAGAGGCCTTCGCCCGCATCGCATCGGTCGACATGAAACTACTCTCGGAACACAGGAGGGACCTGACGAAACTCACTCTCGAAGCTCTCACGGAATCGGGGTGTAAGTTTTTGAAATTGGTCACTTTTTGTATGTTTTTTTTCCATTACCATCGTTTCGAAATGAAAAAGATAGAGTAACGATTCTTTAGCGGAATCTCGTCACGCGTGTCGTGTCTATTTCCTGAATCAGATGATCGACAGCTGTGTCAGATTCCTGAGGAACGAGGCAGAAAAGGACCAGCAGAACGATTCCTTCCTAGCCTCGTCTCAACCAGAGCCGGAATACGATGAAGAACATTTCTATGCTGTCTCGCCCTACGTCTTTCTGAAGCTGTTCGTTGATATGCAGGTAGATTTTCACTTTTTTATTTCATAACATAATCTTAACTTTCTGTGAGAGAAAAATATGATAAGACATTCGAGGGTATTGAATACCTAAAGAAATCGAAGAATAATGCAGTGATAGAAGAATCTAGGAGAAGCATTTCCTCTTCTTGCATGCATTTCTTTAATTTTGGATGTTGTTTCATTTTAAAAATCATAAAATTCTATGTTTTTCTAGGACCTGGTGGAAAGCGTTCCAATCGTTCGCTGTTTGTTGAATCTGGTGGACAACCGCATCAAGCGAGGTCAATTCACGAGCACTCGCGAGCAGTTCGCGGAGATCATCTCCAGGGACGTTTTCCCTGTCGTCATCACTAAGAAGACTTACACTCAACTCATCAGGTTAGGGTTTTACGAAATGGTTCAATTTTCTAAAATTTGATAAATTTGGAGGGCATAACATTCTAACATAAATGCTTTCTTGTGAAATATCTCGAAGAAAATTTTTTTTCCAGTTTTTTGTAAATCTTATTTTGGATTTCAGAGTATATCTTTTCATAGGAATAGCGAAAATCTAAAGTTTAAAATTCTCAGCACCACGTACGAAGACCAGCTGCGTTTCGCGTTCTTCTGGCGCGTGATGCTCGAGGTTTTCATCGAGAAGTGCGACTCGATGTCCGCTGAGCGATGGGCCATTTTGGCGAGGATTGCACCCACTCTCGAAGAAACTTGCGTTCTCGTCAGGAAGTAGGGATTTTGAAAGAAATTTCGAAGCTTTTTGATCTTTTACAATTATGAGCATGTTATGTTACGATTTGACTAATGCTCATGCCAGCAGCACTAATTATCAGCATCATGACGTTTTATGCTGCTAGAAAGTTTATTTGTTTTATTTATCTGAAAAATTTTCAGAATTTGCGAGCAAATGGTCGATCTTCAATTGCAGATTGACGTTGTCACGGATACGAAGAATATTCAGGTTTGAAGAAAAAAAAACGAATTTTTAAAATTCTCAATTTTCAGGGCACGATTTGCAATCTGCTGCTGATCATGAGGCACATTGACAAGGAAGACACGGGAATGTGAGATTTTCTTAGTTCTTATGAAAACTTCCTAAAAACATTCTTTATTTTCATCATTTTATATGAAAATCATGAAAAATGCCTTTTTATTATTTCATGATTTTTTTCCAGGAAAAGCTGGAGGATCATACTGCAGGACTTGGCGAAGGACCACCTCGTCGAGCAGGACGTGATGGACATCGTCATGCACGACCTCTATCATGAATTCTACGAGGATGATGTCATGGTAAGAAATTACAGCAATGACAATTTTTGAAAGTAAACTTGCAGAGTTTGCTCGTCTACGTGCTCTCCTTGATTGATAGCGAAGTTTCTATCGAAAATTCGTTGAGATCCGCGAAGAATGTAGGTTTCCTGTTATTTGTAAGAAAAAGACATAAAATATTAAAAGGAATGAAAAAATTGAGAAATGAAGATTAATGGTTTCCACGCTATATTTTTTCAAAATAACCCATTTTTCATGATTTAGAAAATTCGTGTATTTTTTCAGATTCAAGACTCGGTGCTTCTCTACATGAGCAAGCTGGTATTGGGACTACTGCGCACGGGCGCGTACAAATGCATCAACGACGAGTTGACGGAGCTGCTCACTAGAGTGGTAAGTAGATTCTTATTTTCTTTGTATTTTTACGAATTTTCAAATTTTTTTTATTATTCTACATAGCTCATACGCTTGTTAAGTGAAATATGAACATTTAGAAAAAATAGATTTTTACACTATCAAAATTATTATGATTTCTAGATCGACCCCTCCCTGAAGAGTCAAGACGCACAAGTGGTGAAGAATGCGATCGAGTCCTTGGGCATTTTGGCTATCATCGATCTGCAACTCATCAACGACAGGACAGAGACGCTTGAAGAGTTGACGAATAAACTCACGCTCAGGGTAGAAATTCTTGATTTTTGCTAATTTATCCTGTTCAGTAAGAAAATTTTAAATTGGCGAATATTTGCATTTGTTCGTTTTGCCCATGTTCTTTAGTTATTTAAAAATTGATCATCTAATTCTTTCCCACTTGTAATTTTTCAATAGTCTTGAGAGTTTATTGGTAAACCTTTAGAAAACCTGCCTCGAACTGGTCGCCAGCCTCGTATACGCTCACGGCTCGAAAGCTGTCAGGGAAGTCTTCTAAATTTTTCTCCCGATTCTAAGGATCGAATTTAGTTGCTTTACTTCTTTACAACACTTTTCTGCATAATGTCAAATTGCCCATGCTGACAAGATTCAAATCACCATCTTTTTCTTTGGCAACCGAGAAATGACGGGATGATGTAAAGACGTCGTGATCTATCTTTTCTCACGCCATTTCTCCATATTTTCACACCTTTCCCTATTCCTAACTATAGGTCACGTTCTCACATCATCTCGTCATTTCAAAAGCGTCTTTTCTTTTCGTTAGTTTCACCAAACTTTCTCTACTCATTTTTGCAGGATAATTCCGCAACTTCTTTTACACATACAAAATAAAATCGAAGGATAGAGTTCTTCTTCTAAACAATACTCAGTCTGTGTAACTTATTGACCAGGGTTGCGCAAAGTCGAAGCTCCTAGTTTTCTTTTTATTTTCCCTCCCCACACTTAGCATATCGATTAGTTTGTTTTACTGTCTTCTCTAAAACTTGGAATTTCAAAGCCTTAGAGAAGACAGAGTAAAACGAAATAATCGATACGCTTGGAGAGAGCACAAAAAGGGAGAAAAAACTTCGACTTTTGCGCAGCCCTATTATTGGCGTAATCCAAAATCTGATTCTTGTAGATTAAAAATATCAAATCCCAACAAATCTCAAAGATCCAAACCAAATTCACTTAGTTTATCTCCAATCACGTGTCATTATCCTTACAGTTATTTCTTCATTTATTTATTTCATGTAACAGTTCTTTTTCGTCGACCCTTTGATGCGTAAATGAACAGAATATGGAAACGAGAAAAATGCAACAGTAAAAAATGACTCCTTGAGATGGAAAAATTAGACCGATTTCTAAATTATCAAAATTATGCTGAATTCTGAATTTAACGGGATTTTTGATAATTCGAAGTCGACCTAGAATAAATTATCGAATGTATATAAAGAGCAAAATGTAGTGGCTACCCGTAAATGTTGAAATTTCTCCAATAAGAATCCATTTATGGTGGGTTTTTATTGGAGAATTACTGCACAAAATCGATATATGATAAGGAGGATAAAAAGAAAAAAAAAGTCGCAAGAAATAGGCCGTATGAGAATGTATGAGTTACTCGATGACTTTGTCTAGAGTTGAAAACTCGGGACAAAATTTCGGGTAAATTTGGCAGCGAAGTTGAGAAACAAGGCTAATTTAACGAGGCATAGATCGCGCTTCGTTTTCGGCAATATGGCAGTGAGTTTCATCTGCAAGTGAATTGAATATGAAAGATAGATTTTGTATATCTGGTTTATAAACACTAAAATAATAATTGAAAATCTTATCCACTACATGAAAAATGCCATTCACAATGCAATTCTGCGCATTTTGCAATTTTCAGCCGATAAAATTCTCAGAAATGATAAATAACACTATTTGAGACATGAAAATTCGGAAAAAGCGTGCACATAAAGCATAAAATATGTGTAACCGGATGCATAAAGATCTAAACGATGGTAACAGACTTTTAAAAAAACTTATGGAGAGGAACCTAAAAATCATCGACTATAAAAAGTAAGGCTCCTTTTGAGAACTTAGAAAGATTTCAGAAGTGATAAGAAAATCCTAAATGAAATAATCCTCAAATTGATCATTTTTACTCGAGAAATAACAATATTGCACTAACCATTTTCCAAAAATTCACCGATAAAATTAGACCTTTGGAAAATTGCACTATTGTTACTATTGTTCCTCCCTGAGGTTTACGAGGGGAGCGGGACTCGGATTTTCCACGTCCGGAGTTCGGCGGGGAGATGTTGTACCAGGCAAGTCGACTGACATTGAGCGAGGCACAGACTCTCTCCGAACGATCGCTGCATCGGATGCTTGATCACTCTGAGGCACCAGAATTGATACCATCTGAAAATTCGTGACTTGATTGGACTGTTTACAATTAAGGTTAGGAAAAAAATGCTGAAAATTTGTCGCTCCTACCGATTCGCGGTAGATTTTAACTCGATGTGATGGAATATCTCGATAGGCTTGGAGGTCAGTATCGTCGGTTCCGATGGAGCTCTCCCCGTCATACGAGTGATCGTCCATACTCGATGGTCGCATTTTGACTGGCTGATAATCGGGGCTGTCGCGGATCATCTTCTCCTGGTCAGAGGCTGAAAATATTGGGATAAGCTCTTCTAATCAACAAAAAATAGGGCTACCTCGACTGTTCCTTCGCGACTTTCTTCGATGTCCTCGACAGAAGCAACAATAGCAGATTATGCAC
This sequence comes from Diploscapter pachys, assembly GCA_002287525.1. NCBI lineage: Eukaryota > Metazoa > Nematoda > Chromadorea > Rhabditida > Rhabditidae > Diploscapter > Diploscapter pachys. The sequence continues at coordinate 92,118 of LIAE01010479.1, read as the reverse complement.
GTCAGGATGAGAAGACACAGAATCAAAGTCAGAAGAGCCGAGTAGATCAACCATCTCGACGACACTAAAGTGATGAGCTATTGAATGAATTAGGTGAGCTGTGCTCACATAGTTGCTCTGGTTCGAAGATGTCCGGTGTATAAGTCACAATTCCTCCGTGTGGCGAAGCTGTCATGTCGTTCACAAGAGGCGCGTCTCCATCCCCATTCTCCCACACTTGTCCTCCATCGTCAGACCCAACTTCGACCGGCACGAGAGGCTTTTCCCAGAGTGATGGATCCAAAGTGCCGGTTTTGGAAGGCTCAGGATTCCGGAATTGGTAGGCGAGGATCTTATTGTGGACATCGAACTGAAAGTTGTCGATTTTTTCGAGATAAAAATCTGAATCTTACATCGTGAAGTCGATTCGAATGATGAAGCAAGAAGGAATGTTCATCGAACTCGTAGTCCAAGCCGAAGTCTGAAATCATGAAAATTCACCGGATCTTGGCGAATATCCTGAGAGATACCGTGAATGATGACACTGTCCTCTTCGTCCTTGCTGATCGCAGCTAGCACAGAGACGTTGTTCAGACCCGATTTTCCAAGATCGCTCACCACTGCGTGCGTTCCGTCGATCTGAAACAGAATAACAGGCTCTCTTGATATAAGATTTTCGTACGTAGAGATCGTATTTCCTGGCTGAATATCTCGTTCCAAGCGGTGTTCTTCTTTGAAGCTGTAACAGATGGACTCGTCGATCGGACAAGTCTAGTTTCTCTGAAGTTCATTTGCTTTTTTCTTGAAAAATGACGAAATTTCTTACTTTGCCCGATAGCCTCATAAACTCCTTCGTGTGGATGCACCTGGACTTGGAGCAGACCGGTTTGGTCAAGCAAGACTCGGAACAGCGTTTCTCGATGCGAGTTGAACTCAGCGATCTGGATAGTGTCAGATGGAGACTTCGGTAAGGCAATTTTCATCCAGATCTGAAAATTCTGTATCATCTGAGATCGAGTAGAAATTCTCACTTTGCTCAGAACAGCCTTCGTCGTGTCAATCGGAATGACGATGTTCTCACTGTTGAGGAAGCTCGTCGAGAGAACGACTGGCGTCTCTGAAGAATATAAAAAATCACAGTCAAGAATTGTGAGTTTAAAATACCATTCTTGGCCACACACATTCCATCGTGCTTGTTTCGGAACTGCTCGATATCAGCACAGTCACAAACATTGTCGTGTTGAGTCAAAGGCTTCTTCGATCGACATCGAACTCCATCAGGACATTCTGGTCGGCAGTACGTGCAGCCGAACTGAAATTTGCAATGATTTTCAAGATATTTGACGTCTTCGTTGGAAATTCTACCTGCATTGCGTAGGCATTGTAGTTGGAGGTATCAACGAGTGTGTCCTGCATCTGTTGCTTGTAGATTTTGTCGATGTCTCCCTTCTTTCCATCGATGAATAGGTCCTTGATGCATCCCTGAGAATTCGACTATTTCCTATGTTAGCTAAATTTCTTGCTTACCCTTAAACTTGCAACTTTTTCTCTGGTATTCTCGAAATATTTGTGTTCGAATTCAGCGTTGTAGAGACCGAGCTGTTTCTTCTCGTAGAACGTTCCACCGACGAAGAGTCCACTTCCTTTCACGAGAGCAGGAACCGCATAGGCTTCTGAAAAGAATCTTTTACAAGAACTTCTTTTGATTTCACTTACCAGAGATGCTGACATTGTTTCTGTGAGAAACAGGCTCAAGTCTACAAGCCTCTCTTCCAACGACTAGAGTCAAATCATCTCCCGCTCCAAACAAGGCAGTGCGATACCATTCATCATTTCCGTAACCTACATTTAAACATTGTTTTTTTCTAATATTTATTTGAAGAATCAAGTTCTTACCTGTGCTCGACTTGATTTGACATGCAACGCACTCCTCCTCTCCATTGTACGTGCAATGCACTGCTGACAGATGGTTGTAATGGAAGTGCACCTTAATTTGAAAATTTGGGTGATTTTTCTATCCTGTTTGAACTAACCTGAACGCGTCCTTTGATTCCGTCACCTTGCCAATGACCGAAGAATAGAAGGCCAGTGTCCTGGAAATAAAATCAGAGTTTTTTTTCCTAATGTCCAAACTAACCGAGTCACTCCTGAAGCTGACAGCCAGACGAATGGATGCTTGTCCATTAGGTTGCACTTGAATTCCGTGAGGAACGTGCAAAAATGATAGACGATCTGGGTCTCGGATCAGAGAAAGGGCTAAAATTGATCGAGATAAGTTGATTTTTTTTTTCTAATTTTCGGATCTGCTCACCTTCATCTTCTCCAGTCTGACAGTCAGCCGGCGGCAGATCTTCGAACTGATCAGCCAAAATCGTGCATCCGCATCCGACGCAAAGTGCGGTAGGAGTCGTTGAGAACCTAGGGATAAGAATAAGCCTATGAATTTTCAAATTATTCTTACTCCGAGATCCTTCTTCTGCTATTCGATTCACAATTCTCCTTGGTGTCTTTCGGATCAATGAATAGAATTTCTCCATCCATGTTGATCTCAATCGTTTGCACTCTGCAATTTTCAAACTGTTGAACGAATATCATCCTCAGAATGAACCTCGTTTCTTTATCCGGAATTTGCGGCACTTGGATTCGCTTGGAGTTATCTATGCTGATCCAAAGTCTGTCGACAGCGGAGGAAATGTGCACCGTGTGCCAATTCGAATCTGATAACTGACCGACTGCTACTGGGGGTGAAGAATCAATTCGAAGGTAGAAGTCTGGAACATATCACTTGAGTATTCAAGATTGAAATCAATGAGTTTACCTCTTTCCAGCCGAATTTCAACGATTTCAGGCTCAGGTGATCTCAACTTCATCAGAGTTTGATCGGTTTTGTCAGTTCGGAAAGCGAACTCATATGTCCAGTCGGTTGAAATGTCGAAATCGACGTCGACCTGGATTTTTAAGATTTAACTAGATTTTTGAAAGAATGTCGCACTTTTCCCCTGATTCTGCAGTTGGATTGAGTGATGATCGGCTGTTTACAAGTCAAGTATGTTGCTTGAATTGTTGCTGAACGCTCGAAGGAATCCGTCTGTGGCAGAATATGCCTGACTCCTACCAAAGTGCTAACAAAGTCAAATTGAGCAACTGGATTTTCTGAAAACGCATTCTTGAAAATTTTTTGAGCAAACGATAGGATCACCTGGATCATAATGAAACTCAGTCATGTTATTCCACAGCGACACAAGTGTGAAGTTGCTTCTGAAACATGAATTGTCAGAATTGTTCTTATGAGCATTTTATTCCAACCCCTGCTCAATAGGCGGATCTTTCCATTCGATAGTGACCTGTTGATGACAATCGGCCGTTCGAATTAGATCTCGAAGGAAGAAAATGTCGCCGATTCTAAATAATTTGCGAAACTCATCAATTATTTGACTTTCTCATACTGAAAATTGACGCTTTTCTTTCCACCGTCACCGAGTTTGTACGGAGTTTCAAGACCAGAATGAATCTGAGTGACGATTACTCCTTCGTCCTTTTGCATTAGACATTGAACATTTGAGATGACATTGCTTTGCTCGCCTGAAACTTCATAGCTTTAAACTGAAATTTTCAAACTATTCGTGTTTCTTCCCAATATTTCAAAGGGCCACGTCCTAAATTCACCCTTGGCTATCCTCTTCCTTATTCTTTTGACACGATAATTAATGCGCTCATGTCTCGTTTCGGCTCAAATCATCGATTAATCAAAATTTGACACAACCACAAGACAACTATGGAAAGGATCTGCTGACAGGTGCAGATGGGCATATTCAAGCGAGGAGAAGATGGAAACATGGTGCTTCTCTATTTTGGCATGAAACGAACTGATGATAATTTGAAATTCGAATTCTTCGTCATTTTAAAATTGAAAATTCCGGACCTTTCAATGGAAGAACGGCATTCTTCTGAGTTCCAGCTAGGAAATGATGCCGACATGATAGGCGGGGCGGTATTGAGGCTGAAATTGAGTATTTAATTGGATATAGTCTTATATAGTCTGATGAAGACTTTGTACTTTTCATATTTGGTCTTTGAGTGCAAGGTCTACAGACGAAAGTGTCATTTTTAAAAGCATTTTACCTTCTGTCGACGATACGACTAATCCAAGTATGAGGTAGAGTAGAATAAGCATTGGAGAAGCCCTTGTCCGGTCCGCTGCCGGACCATTTGGGGGCATCTGAAACGAGAAATCAATCCATCTATTTGTCGAGATATACGAAATCTCATCAGAATCTCATAAGTGACGATTTACAAATGCAAAACGATCGGGGGAAAAAACGACCAATCCTATTACGAACACAGATTGGTGTTAAATGTTTGCATACAGGCAAAGAAGATTGGAGATTCTAGTGAAAAAATAGATTGTAGATGTGGGAAGGAGTGATGGAGTACAGACAGGAATGGCGAAATTCTTCAAGAATGGAAGAAGAGACCGGTAAAGATTATGATGAAATTTTTTTGTTAAACTGAATTTATGTTAATTCGTTGAAAAGATATTGATACTTTTCTAGGATTTTAGGTAGCTCATCAGAAATAGATTTACTCGCGATCAGATACTACTCAAATGTTTGTTAGACAGAAATCCGATAAAATCTATCCTACCCGCATGAGATATTACTCGATAGTTTTGCAAGATATTGTTGGGTAAACAGAGACGATATTTATCTATATCGAAAATGTACATAAATGTTCCCCCGCAGTTTTTTGTTGATCTGTTTCCAGCTCTTTTTTCTACTTGCACTCTTTCGCTGTGACTGTTCTCTACTTCACTCTTTGGACGAGGAAAACCGGGCTCGTAAGATATTTCACGCCAGAAGAGCACAAACATAACGAGGCAGAACAAATCTCATAGTGATTTGAGAAATACGCAGGAATAGAGCGAAAGCAACATCATTGCGCATGTAGGGCAGTAATGGACATCTGTTACAAGTGATTTTGGTGATGAAAAAGTTAGACAGGCTCATATTTTGCACTGGAAACATCAAAAAAAGAAAATTACTTGTTTCAGTGGAAAGAAAGGCATGATTTTACTCATTTTTCGGAACATGTAGATCGTAAAGGGATGAAATTACATTAGTTGAGTAGGAAATATCAGCAATTTTGAAGTTATGCAATGGTAAAATGAAATGTTATTTTATGAGCAATATAAACTGAAAAAATTAACGATACGGTATTTCAGGAAAAGATGACGGGAAATGAAATATAGTGCCACACGCTTAGGGTCAATTTCCCCTTCTCTCTTTCTTTCTTTCTTACTCAGTTGCTTACAGTCCGCTGTCTTTTCTTATTTGGTAAGCGAATTAATCTGCTTAGCGGCGATTCTTTGCCTTTTCTGGTAGCCGACAAAGTTGCTTCCTCTCAGAATGGCAATGATAGCCACCAACCAATTAGACGCAGCCAGTATAAAGTTATTTGGATATGATTTATCGGGCTAGAATTCTTGTACAAAAGAATAAAAGGATTTGGATAGAGGATATTGTTTTGCTCTAGAGATATTTATCGTTATGCATGTCAAGATGAATTAGAAACACATGAAATGACATGATGAAGTCTTGATAGGCGTGCAGACTCAAAATATCAAAAATATATAGAAAGAAAGTAATCTTTAGACTACTAAACAATAAGTAATACGTTCTGCAAACGGATTTACAATGTACATAGAAAATACCACGGAATAAGCGAATAGAAAAACAAGACGCTACCAAAAATGACAGCTAATCTTGTAAAGCGGATTAGTGAAATTCTAAACCAATAAGTCTTACAAGTGCAAAGAAATGATAATAACTAGGATTCTAGAAAAAATATTTATAGATTTTTGAATGAATGTTGTGGTCAAGGCGTGGATCAAAGGATGGAATATCTAGACTCCAGGCTCCAGGTCCAAAATAGGAAGTGTTCTGGTCAACACACGGTGAGATATCACGTTTCCACAATGCCACCAAAAATAAAAGACCACGAAAAACGAGAGAATCCAAGAAAATGGCGATGACACATTGAAGTTTGAAACTCAACTGGCGAATATTCAAGGACTTAAGAGAAATGGACCTTGGAATGCGTGAAAAACTGCGAAGAAAGCTGAATTGTTAAAGAGCGAGGACGATAAGAGCAAATAAAGGCGAGGGGTGTGGGAGGAAATACGGCGAAGAAAAAAGAAATAAAGTTGGGCTAGCTCAGGATTATAGCGTGAAAATGCGCGTATGTGAGCAGCAAGGTTGCGCAGTATGGAAGGTTTGCTGAGTTGGTGCATTTCACTTCGGGTATGAGTAATCTTCTTCTGAAGCTCGAAAAAAATAGACGTTTAGGAGAAAAGTACTCATTTTGGGATAAAATTAATCCCAGCTGAAAACTCCTCCATCGCCTCTTCATCTTCCATTCTCGGATTGTTTGATGTAGTCCGCAGTCGTCCCTCGACTTTTTCACCTTTACCGACCGATCGGAGCGCAAAAACGTGTGTGAATAATGCGATAATAGGCACTTGGACCGTGTGGGGTAAGTGACGAGGCAAAAAATCGACGTAGCTCAATCAAAAAGTTGACACTTCAGGTGTGTATCTTTGTGTCAAAACTCCGGAAAAAGCGATGAGAGCCGAAAATATGCCAATTTACTGAAAATTTTGGAAAGATTCAAGAATTGAGGAAAATCACGAATTGATCGGTTTGAAAAGGAAATAAAATTTTCTAAAAATGTGAATAATTTCATCGACTGTCACTAAAACTCTTCATTTGCATGGAGAATGCATCAGACCAGCAACTGTATGCAAATTGCAAATCTAAAGGCGAAATGTCAACACCTGTTCGCTGCCTTACTGCCAGCCCCGATAAATTTCTGCTGTCTGGTTTGTCAAATCAGAGCAGACCAGAAGGGGAGAGTGATGGGTTTGCCCACATTCTCACACTTTCTCTCACATGCACCTATGCATAAATTGCGTGTATGCAATTATTCAGCGGAAACGAGGAAAAGCGAGTTTACACAGGCTGATCTTCATTCATAGTGAGATTGGAAAGATTATTTCGGACAAATCGGAATTTAGGAAAGGTTGTGACCGTAGTTGCGTAATTTCGATGGCACTCGAGGAGCTTTGCGATTTTACGAAATTCTAAAAGAATGGATAGAAACCGAAATCTCCTGAGCAGAACTGTGATGATTACGACGTTACTGTAAGAAGTCATCAAAGCCAGAAAAGTCAATAAACCGCAAAATTGACAGACAAAAGATCGGCTAAATTGGATAACCTCTATCTCTGCCTAATCTCGCAAATCTGCGGATTTGTGCGAATGAGCATAAGTGGCATTTGCAATGGCAAGAGTGCCTTAATGGAGGAGCTGCTGCTCGAAAACGACTGTTGGACACCACAAGGCAACTGCCAAGTGCTATAAGAAGGCTGTAATAGCATAATGAGGGGTTGTAGAGCACAAGACAAGAGTCTAAGGGTGCGTGCTCAGATGGGACAAGGTATCAAGGCAATTCACATTAACATCGAGATGTGATGGGTATTAGAAGGATGAAAATAGAAACAAAGTGATGATTGAGAATGTACTTTATTGAAAGGTGGAAAAGATTTCGGAAAAAAGCCTATCCCGGAAATTATTCTATCATAGGAAAAAATCAATGACAGAAGAAGATCAGCATGAAACTGCAAAAGAAGAGATAAACCTAGGAATACGAGGAAAATTGATGGTCCAAAACGTGACAATACACACAGACAAACGACGAAGCGAACAAATCAGAACACATCTGAATTCGATGCGATGAAACGATTGAGGAATGGTGAAATGCGCAATGAACACCAGCTGAATGCGAATGAATGTCCGAAAAACGCGCAGAGAATTCACAGACCAAATATCGCTACGCGCACCTGCAAAATTCTATGTCTATCATTTCTCCCAGGAAACTACTATCCAATGGATTTTTATGAGATCATCTAGCGTAGTTGATCTAAACATATGTTTTCACCTCATTGAATTGAAAATCTTAATTTTTACATAACTTTTTTAATAGCAAAGAAATGAGTCAATGATAAATTCTTGATGCTCAAGTTCAGATAAACCTACGAACAGCAATATAATTTTGATATTTGAAAGTAAATATAACTTATCTTAGGACCCAATAAATCTAGCATAATTTAAAAGATGCCTAGGTGATTTTATCGCGGAAAACTGCTCACACATATGCTCGACTGAAAATGACCAGTTCTTACTGCTTCTTCGCGGCTCGTTTTTAATTTCCCATCCTTTGCTGTCCAGATGTCATTCGCTTTCGGGGATAACTTTTACCTACTTTTTGTCAGATCTCTTTCAAATGCGACAAACGCAAAACTACTACTATTACAAATTGCAACATCTGAGATATGCGGAGTTTAGTGAAGATGAAATACGATGGGAGCATTGCCAGGGGAAAAGGAGTATTTTGACGCCTGATTGAGTTACATTTAAATGTTCTTCTTACTGGTAAGAACTTAGAGCAACATGATAATCTTAACGAGAAAAGAAAAATGATGAAGTAAGCCGATTTTAAGTACGGAACTATACGACACGGTTAATTATAAAGTAAACCCGATTTTTATCGTAAAATGTCCTCGAAGATTCGTAGCGTTGGGCAAGATAAATTACTCTGCGCCTCTAACTTTTTGAAGGCTGAAATATGCAAGAGAGGGAAAAGGCCTGGCATTGGTTCAAATAGTTCTCTTCTTGTGCATTGTAGAGTCTTTCTTTCATCCACTCTTCATCTTCCCCATCCTATTCAAAGTGGGGCCCGCTCTTCATTCAATTCGGTTCAATTTCAATTGACCAGCGTTTTTAATATTGAAAATCGCGAGGTTTTTGTTGAGGCGGAAACGAAATTTGGGAATAGTAAAACGGAGAAAAATTGAGCAGGGAAGATGAAAAATGCACGATGATGACAAACAGACAAAAATGTGAAGAAATGGCGAAGCACACGGGACGATATTTGGAATGTTGCATGAGGCAAGGCAAAATAAAACTGCCCTGAAGGAAGATTTGATAGAAGATTGCAAATTTTTCAAAATAAGAACGATGAATCAATATTTGATCGAAATTCAGAGAGGAGTTTGAACTGCGAAAATTTCAAGGCATCTTTCGAAACAACGTGAATCACATTTTGGTAAACCACTTCAGTCAGACATGAGAGTGGGGCATGTAATGCATACAAACTCACAAAAACTGCCTAGGAGTTTACTATTATTGTTCACACATCGACGAATTTTAAAATGTATATAGAAAAGCGAAATTTTGAACTAGTTTTGACCAGAACTTTAGAAATACCATTCTTCTAAGATTATGTACTTGAAAACAGAAAAATTCTAAATATTTTTATTGTTAATTTTGACAATCAGCAAAATATGATTGTCCACTAAGTTCCCACAACCTAGTTTTTGAAATGTACTTTTTCAACCCGAATGAAAGTTTGTACGATTGTTGATATTTTGAGAGCGCGTCTTTTCTGTTTTTATCGTGAGAAGCTTTGCACAAATCGATTGATCGAATGGTGAAAATGGAATGGCTGTGAGAATGCCTTGGCAATGGGCAGCAAGAAGTTGGCAGACAGATGATGCAAAGGCAGGGGAAAGAAGGTGAGTCAGAAAATGCACTGTAGATGGTATTTAGCATCATTTTGAGGAAGACAAGGCAAGTCAAGATTTTTGGTAAGAAAATTATGAGATTTTGTAGAATTGGACTGAAATAGGATAGGAATTCAGAAATCTCTGTGAGTAAAAAATCGATCAGGCCGAAATTCTAAATGAAGAATGAAACTTTGGTCTAAAAAGATTTTTAAAAAAAAGTCAAGAAATTGAGTTACGATTCGTTTTTTCCTGAGATTTCCTGTTTTATAACGGTAATTAATTCGATAAGCGCTGGGTTTTGCAATCGAGCAAACAATTGAATGATAAAGTGATAACAATAAATTTCATCGATAAAAATCTAATGGTTCTGCCATTTTGCGCTCGTAACATTTATATTATGGCACTATTAACATGGTGAAATTGATTAATTCGAAGGGGAAGGGCCAAAATTGATAAATTGAGGCGAAGCTGATAAAAAATAGGAGAGAAATTTTGAATTAGAACTGCTCAGGTCATAGGAATTTGGACGCTATAAATAAATAAATGAATCACGACTTTTTTTTTCGAAATTTCATATTTATATCATTTTGATTTCGAAAACGGAAATGAAAATGATATTGGTAAAGGAAGAAGATGCATCAAAATTATGAAAGTGGATAGTATCTATGCAAAAATGGAAATGGTAATTAGCATACAGGGAAATGGAATTGGAGCGAGCATTGGCAAGGACTTAGAGAAAAAGGAAAGGGGACCGGGAATGAGTTTCGCATCAAGGACAACGACGCCAATTGCATAGGACACATCCGAATCATGAGCAGAAAAAATGAGACGATTATATTCGGACAAAAAGAATGAAAGCACTAACCAATAAAATGAGAATTTATGAACAGGAAAGAGAATTTATCAGTTTATTGAAAGATTTATGAATAGTCGATAGAATGAATGCAAAAATGAATCAGAAAGCCAATATGAAAAATTGAAGATAAATCAATTTTTCAAAATTTGAACAGAATTTATGGAGAGACTATTAAGAAAAAATCAATAGAGAAAAAAGACGAGAAAAGTGCAGATAAATTAGCATGAAATGGTTTGAACGGAGAATGAGAAAAGAGGCAAGAGCCAAGGGCATTCGAATTGACTTTCTGACTGAGGGGAGGGATGAAATGACACAATTGCCGAACTACCGAAAGAGGGGAATGACTCGATCTGAGGACCGATGAATAGTCGGGACGAAGACGAAAATAAGGAGACGAGAGGAATCGTGGGAGGACAACAGTTTGACCGCCAATTTACTCAACGATCATCGAGTGGCTCTTCATTTGACTCCTCGGTTCGACTCGAGAACGATTAGGAAGTTTCTTAGGGCAAATCAAAAATGCGGGAGCCGCGCAGCTGCGAGGTTTTAGAAGTGTTTTTGCACTGGTTTTGGTCTAGATGTGGGATGTGAGAAATCAGATAAAAATGGAGGAATATATGATTTTCTAGAGAACGGTGAAAATTTTTCGCAAACCATGAAATTTTCAAGTTTTCGACTTCCCATTGGCAAAGCGAAGTCAATCTATGAAACCCTGTGATCCTGGGAACAAAGGCTCGGTTGGCGTCTAATTTGCCTTTAATTCCCTTGGACTTGAAGGATTTAGCGAGCGATTTGAGGAACCCAGGGCAAAAACAGCATCGACAGAACACATTAACAAGCGAATGGCGATATACATCATAGGCTCGCAGAGAAGGAAATTAACCGAACGCTAAAAGGAATGCGAAGTCGAAATGTGGAATTTGAATTCGATGGATGAATAAAACGCTCCGTGTAAATGGAGTCCTAATTTATTCTCGCGAACATTGAAATGCAAGAGAGAAAGCAGAGATGTAGAAACGAAACAGAATATCTCTAGGGAAAAGGGATGAGCGGCGCTGCTCTGCAAAACCGTTCCTCCCCTCATTTATTCATTAGCAGTTTTCTCTCACTTTCGTTCCTTTCTTTGAATCGCTGACAGAAATGACAAGCGGTCCAAAGAATCGTATAAAAAGTATGCAAAATCGCAGAATGGATGGGAAAAACGAAAGAGCGGCCGACAGGAATACCATTTCTATGTAATCTCCGAAAATCTCTGAGTATACCGATATCTTCTCACTTATGCCAGAACAGATCTTCCCACGAAGATTATTGGCTATGATGAGATATATCGGATCTGATCAGGCTCGTGAATTGATTATCGCTATCGCACAGAGGTGTGATGATGATGAAAAATACTGATATTGATGATTTATTAGTTTTTAGCATTTATGAAACGATATTCGTTAAAATGGATTTTGTTTCAATAAAATCGTATGATTCATAAAAATCCAAATTTAAAGCGATTTTTCATGTTGTATTGATGAAAACCATGTTCAAAGAAACAGAAAATTCACAAACAATAATTCTAGACAGTTATTATCTTCTTTCAAGTGTCAACAAATTGCAACACTCCTCATTCATTTCATCGATATTCTTTGTCCTTTCTTCTGTGAAAGGAAATGCGAGTGCGCGAGAGCCCTTTGCCAGGTCAATCAGACAATATTGTCGTCTCTCGCAACCTAGCCCTGTCTCTGTCTTCTCAGGTACGGCATAGGTCCTAATTAGTATTAGCGATTAGAGGGATCGCATTGAATAAAGAAGGAGGAGGAAACAATAGAAATCGAGATGAGGGCATGTCGAAAACAAGTTGCAAACGAAAATGAGAAAATACGGAAAAGTTGCAAAAAATAAACAAATCTTATCATAAATGTGGGAAAAGCCATTAAGAGAGGCTAAATTTTAGTAAAAACCCCAACAAGATGACCACATTCCGTAAAAAGTAGCGATCTAAATGAAAATTAATGGAAGTAAATTTTTTTTTGCATTGGACAGCGCTTCTCATTCATTTGGATAAGTGCCTAATTAGGACAAAAGCCTTCTTCTATCGAATAGCAAAAATGGCCGCTGGGCGGTAAATGTCAGAGATGAGATTGGGTTATGCAACGGCAGAGGTCTGGGAGAGAAGGAAGAAGAGGATGGCTAATGAATGAATAGTCGAGCCACAACTGAATCACTACAGATATTGAAGTTGAAATGGCACGAAAGTCAATTTTGGGTAGGTAAAAAATTCTGCACATAATTTTTATTTTTTTTTAATCTAGAAGGTATTCTGTTATGACCTAATAGAATTAGAGATGCATTGACTTTGAATTAGACTTCGATTTTAAAAAATTAAAACCTCGTGAAATTCTTTATGTAATTTTCATCCCAAAAAATTGACAATATTGAACTGAACCTGTCCAAAGTAAGTCATTGAGCAGAAATCATGAAACTCATAAATCATTCGTAATGATTCAAGTTGAAATTTCATGAAATTCGTCTGTCTGTAAAACATTTTAAAAAATCAAGATCCGCCTTGACCAAAACGAGCTGTCGACTCGATGGATCGAGGCAATGGGGCTTTTGATTGGCATTAAATTGGTACCGACCGTAGAAAGGTCGAATTTGAGAGGTGAAAACTGACAATGAGAGAATGAGAGGGAGAGCGGATAAAGGGGGTTCGTGGTTGAATGTTTCTGTAGAAGAGGGAGATGCCCAGGACACCTGCTTGGGGATGCAGAGAATATGCATGAGCCGTTAAGCCGAGAAAAATTACTGTCGCAAAGAGGAAATGAATAAGAAATTAGCATAAAATCAATTAAATTAGCAAGGAAAGTATTTAGGAAAAGAATCGTTAAAGTTGCAAGAAAAAATACAAAACTTCCCAGAAAAATATCATAGTAGTGAATTTTTACTGCAGAAACTGCACGATTTTTTTATAGCATCATAACAATTCATCCAGATCTAATGAATGAAAGTTTCCGAAAAAAACTTGAGAATGGGCGAATTCATAGCCCTAAAATAATAAAAGTGTATTGGGGTGGTGGCACTCGACAAATTGAGCCGTAAAATTGGCAGCAGGACATCGCTCGGTACTTATTGCAGAAGCAGAGCTAAAACAGCTGTGCGGAATAAAACATCGAGCGTAAAATATTAAAAACCCGAGAAAAAATTTCAGTGCAAATTTTGGAAGTGGTAATCATACGAATTTGCTAGTAGTTTTGAAATTTCAGCTGGTTGACATTGAGAGCTTTTTGAAAGAAATTATAAGAATACTAATTCTAGCTGTGTTTCATGCAGAATAGGAATAAAATGCAGATAGTCGCAATTACAGCTCACACACGTGTTCATGAATCTCCACGCTTCACAAATCATTCACACGAAAAAACACGAAAAGATAATGCGAATAAGAATAAGCGGAAGACGAAGCCGAAGCGAAGAATAATGGTTGGATCTGAGATAATGGGCTGGAGAATTCATAAATTCGAATGAAGCCGTTATCGGACTGTATGAAAGCGGCAAAATCCAACAGGATAAAAACAAGGCGCGACATGCGCAATTGCCGAAAATCATCAGATTAAGACGGAATTAGCGGATAAGGTGCGAGAAATCTCGGGATAAAGCTAGTTGCTCGTCATAAGCTAAGATATTTTAATGGAGAATAATCTGAAGAGTTTGAAAGTTTTGCATAAAATATGAATTCATGCTAAAAATAAACAGATAAATAATGGTGCAAATGAGAAAGAATCGGAAATGCGACCAGAAAACTTGAACCTGAGAAAAACGGCATATCAAAGAGAAGAAAGCGGAAAGCTGGAATAAGGAGAGAGCAATCAAAGAGGGGAGATTTGAAGGAAGAAACACAAATGCAGAAGAATGAAGCAGGAAAAGAGGACCACAAATATGCACTGTGAAGCCGGTCAGAATTTTTAGTTGATACCTGGTCTTTTTTTAGATTTTTTTTTAATGAAATGAGGATTTTAATAAAATTTGCAGGTCAAGTTTAATGGAAAGTGAAAATGTTAAGCTAAGTTAAGGATGGTGAAATGAAGTGCTGCTCAAAACGACAATCCTAAATTCGATGCTTCACATGAAAAGCGCTAAAAGCGGTGTGTTTTGAATTGAAGCACGCACACTTGAGTATCACGGTCACTCAAAATGTGCGATGCAAGAATTACGCGCTGATGATGAATTGAGGTTAAGAGTCGCGTCTGTCACTAAATAGCTCGATTGGTTAAAGTTGGACATCCGAACATCGAAATCGAAATCCCGAACGCGAATCTGCATTTGACAATGGAGAGTCAAAAACGGGAAACTTTGTTCGAAAAAATTGAAACATGAAAACAATTTGCAATTCAATGGCGCATCCAAAGTTCAGAATAGGGATTTTCTGAAGTTGGTGTTAAAATTGAGAAGAAAAATATGAATATGCTCTGAAAAGAGTAATTCGTGTAATTTATCCTCGATCCAAGACCTGTGAAGGCAATAAAACGCTAGTCGGATCGCAGGGATGAATACCGGTGTGCACGTAAAAGGCAATGTTTTGCCCGAGTCCTAAAGAGGGAAATGGGAGCGGTCGTTAGTGTTTGATTAGAAGAACCCCTCCCTGTGTTACAAGCATGTGCGCAAACATGCAAACACATCCCCTAATATCGAACACTGCTATTCCCACCTGCGCCTCGCATTTGCATAGGAGGCGGAGTCATCCTCTGCGTCTCTCACGCATCCATATGTTAGGCCATATTACGAGCATGCGAACATATCTTGCTCTTCCCACCTGCTTCTTGCATGAATTTGCATATTCCTTTTCCCCTCTACGCTGCTCATTTCTCCGTTCCGTCCCTCTCCCGTTCCGGGTTTCATGCGCAAAATGACCGTCCTAAGCAAACAGAACGCGCGCGCGAGCAGTCAACGCCGCCTAAACAGGCCAAATTCTCAATTCACACGACCAAACTGCCGACAATAGAATGATCGAAACCGCGAGATTACGAATTGAAATTCCATGTTAGCGGGAATTTATGAATAAAATTTTTTTTTAATTTGTAGTTGAACAGAATAGAAATGTCGCATCAAAATGATAATTATTGTGCAGGAATAATATATTTTGAATATAAAGCATTAATGAAAGTATTTCAGTTTGATAAATTGAAGAAATATCATTGATCTTCACAGAAATAAATATTGCAGAAAAGTGAATAGCGATTATGGCTGCAGAGCTACCGTATTTGGATAAGGTATAAGATAAGATGGGATAAGCCAATTGTGCCAAGAGATACCTACAAATGGATAGATCTGATGAAGAGGCAAAGACAAGTAGTGAAGAAGCTTCATCTAGAGGAGGGAGATTCAAAGACAGAAGAGTGAAGGGTCAAGTCGTTGATGTTGACAAACACGGACAAACAGAGACGTAGGCTATAAGACAATTAGTATTGTATCGAGAAGAATGCATATGAGTCAAAAGAAACAATGCGAAAACTGAACTGAGATGGGGAAAGCGATTTTTCTGAAAATTAAAATTTTCATATCAGAATTGGTGAGCAAATTTTTCTTCGACACAAAATTTGATACCGGAATTGCAATTTGTCGATCCTGATCAGGGATAGAAGATTTTGATGGATTTTGTCGGATAAAAGGATGTTGTCGGAAGAATTCCCTTTGATGGAAGATGCTAACAGCGAGTGGATGTGAATAGACTAATGGAAACATATGTCATCAGGATAAAGGAGGGCGGTACGGAAACGAAGATAATGAGGAGAATTATCGGAAATTATGATGGCTATTGGTTTGGGATAATATCTAGCATAAAAATTCAGGAAACACATGAAGTTTTTGAATGTTTTCACGTGATTTTTGTAATGCCTCTGACGAGAGTTTACTTTTCCGTTAATTTCATATGGTCACTAGGTAAGCATAAGCTTGGAAATTGCTGCCTTGATGATGATAATGGGTGTTTGAAATGAAGATATGCAGGAAGAGGCGGGCTAAATGTGTGTATGCAGGGCTGCTAATGATGGCAGAAGGACTGTGAGAAAATGAAGAGGAATTGCCACGGGGCACTGCACCAATGCACACCGACAATTATAATTAGCGAGGGATTGTGATGCTAGAAAGAGTACGAACACAGATAGGCAAATCAAGCAGACACAAATGAGGATAATACGAAAATCGTAGAAGGATAAATCAAACATTGAGATTTACGAATTTGAATTTGAATCAGTTCCTAAGTTATTATCGGCATAAGTGGAAATATATCGCACGGACAGATTTGGAAACTTGCGAAGATTTAGAATCGGGCTTCGAACGATATTGGTAGAAGATGAAAAAAAAAGTTACGAGTAATGGATGCTTAGACAAAAAATCTAATCAATGCTAAAATACATTATCGTTAACCTAATTTTTCGTCGACAGCGAAAATATTCAGATTCCGCATTAGACATGGATTAGGTAATGGAGTGAAATTTAACGTGTGAAAATAGACCATCAGAGAAAGCAGTGACAGTCAAAATGGTGGTCGTAATCGTGTCAAAAAGCGAAGGAAATACAGAGGAAATGCCAATGAAGGACTGACATAACAGCGGACGGAAGGGGCATTAGAATTAGCTGCGATTTTCGAGGCAGAAAAGGAACATAGTGACATAAGGCGACAGGGCAAAAACTACTGATCAAAAGATATTTGAGCTGAATATGCAAGAGGTAATTAGGGTAATTCCATAGGATAAATATGGTTTTTAGATACGGTTTTTGTACAGCGTAGTGTGAATTTGAACGTGCAAAATTGCTATTCAGAAATGCTTCGGACCCGAATATGGCGAAAAATTTCCTAATGCAGCTATTTGGGATTTTCAACAAACATATATCCGAAATCAAAATATGAAGATAGGTTAGAGGAAAATAAGACTGAAACTCGGTTGCACGAGATTCTTCGAACTGGGAACACGGGAGAATTTGACCATGCATTATTCAGCAATTCGGACCTCTGCACAGATTAAATGCAGATGTAGCAGAGAAACGCCGAGAAGGAGAGATATACTCGGGGAAGAGAACGAGAAAACTAGAGAATGATAAAGAAGAGTAGAACGGACAGAGGGTGAGAGTGCATTTGGCACATTCGTTACAACTTCTTAATGACACAGCGTGAGTATTTCTTGCCTACTTTAGTAGAGTACGAGATTTTGGAAATTGAATTATTTGTCTGAGAAAAAAATCTTGAAATGTAAAAAATTAGTTATTTCCTAAAGACCTTGCGGAAAAAAATAACAACAAATTCATTTTTCTCTAAATTGCAATAATAATAATAATAATCTCGGTAAAAATTAATAAAGTTCGAAATATCCCTAAATGGAATATGAACTTTCAAAGGGACACCACGACACATCTTCATCAATCATGTTTGGGAATTCAAATGTCCGACAATATAGCGTTGGTTGATTTGAATTTGTCGCTTTGTTATTACAAGAGGATGTCGGTTGCATGGAAATGTTGCACTGCGGAACTGCGGCAATTTGCAAGCATTTCAAGGCTATCAGATCGAATGTCAAATGTTCCGACTGCATTTCTACTAGATCATATCAGAGAGACACAACACGTGTCGATATGATGGAATAGGAGGGGGGATATAGCAAATCCAGAGGGATTGAGAAATTTACTAGCAGATAAATCTTATCTTCATCAACAAGTAATAAATAAACAAGACAATTGAAGCATGACAAAATGAAAGATGAATATGAAAATTGAGCTGATTTATGAAAATTTCAGACAATATAGCCAAACATAACGATTGAAAAATTTAGATAACATGAAATAATAAATAGGATAGAAGAATAGATCGATTATGACAATTTTTAAATATTTATCGATAGAAAAGTTATACACAAGACTGCATGAAATTCCCTACGAAAACTTCCATAAACTAAAAGAAACTTTACAAAATTACAATGAGAGTTATTCCGACAGCAAAACTAATAAAATAAAATTCACTTCAAGTCAATCACTTCAGAAGCTGCTATTTTTGCATAGATCTTCGGAAGATGAAGAAACATAGATATCAAATCCCGAATAAAGCCCGAAAGAGATGCAAAGTAAGGAAGAGTTTGGAAGGGAGGGGAAAGAGGGCAGAGTGTGAAGGAACTGCAACCAATCCCTGGAGGGAAGAGTAAATCAGCATAGAAGTATGCCTGATTACTAGACATGAGTTTACGAGATACTGCGAAATGAAATATCGAGATTTTAATTGTGGAAATGATCGATATTTGCCAATTTTCCCCAAATTATTGAGCAAAAATCAGAGATGCCTACAGATACCGAAAAATTGTATACCTGTATTAAATCCGAAATTTTCGTACCTTTTACTTGTCTTAACTATGGATAGATACAAATTTTGCCATACTTGTTGCCTATCTTTTTCCATAATCAAGGAAAAATGTCGTACTTGTACCTTACCCGGGAAATTACTATTTGGCGGAGACTCCGCCATGACGGAGTGTATCTTTTCCACACTACATATTTCTTTCAGATTTCATTCTCTCGTCTATCTCTAACTATAGGACCCCACCATCCGTCACTCCGTCATTTAGTAATTACCTCTTATTCGTGGACATCTCTGGGAAAATATAGAATGAAAATTCTTTTAAAATGCAAGATGATCTTCACCTTCATATTATTTTGTTCATTTTAAAACAAGATATTGCCAGTAAAAGAAACGAAACCGAATTTCTTATTTAAAAAGTATCCCACAATTTACTACATTTTGCACTAATTGTACACATTCAACTTCTGACCACTGGTCTCTAAAATACAAAATATCGTGTGAAAATGGGCATGTAACATAAATAAATACACGAACATGAAGATGTAAGCTGAGAATGAACGTCCATTTGACTGAGCAAAGAGTGGAAAACACGCTATTTTGAAAGCTGTCGGACGGTTTACTTCAAACATGTGCGCGCTCCTCTGCATCTCTACGCATATGCAGATTGCTTCGCGGTGTTCCATTTTCCATTTCCAAAATGTGTTTATTCTTTTATTTTCTCTCGTCCACTTTCAGAAACGTTGACCCAAGACGTGCTTTGAATGAATAAGTGAATCGAGTAGAGTGCGTGGATAGAGAGACTATTTTCATCCACTTATGAAAAAACGATCCAAACTTCTTTTTGCTGTGGGAGATTTATTTCGGTAAAATACACGTTTGTGTTTAGATTCTTTTATGGCTCAAGGTTTCTCTTTTACTTTAAGTGTGAAATTTGAGTAGGTATAAATGTTTATGGCTTAGAAGAAATATCGGACTATTGGAAAATTCTCGATATTGTAAGGGTAGAGTATCTGCTCTAAACTTTTTAATTGTGTCGTAAGAAGAATTCATATTTTCAAAAACGTTACAAACCAATGTTTGGTTCGCTCGAGACTTGGATCAACTGACCCTGAATGTTCACTTTGGCAAGTAGTGGATGATTACGGGATTGGGATTTTCCTGTGCCTAAGACTTGGCCTGTGAGAAAGGAGGAGGGGTCGCTTAAGTGGCCACCCTAGGATCGGTCAGAGGGATGCGCACGCGTGCATTGCGAATAGCGCATAAGCATGAAAGCATCGAGGAAGGGGAAGGGAGAAACCCATTAATGGGCCAATTGACAGATGGATGGACAGAAAAGCTTGGAATGGGTCGGAGAAGGGAAGAGACTGTAGAAATGCGCAACACATGAATAAAAAGCCGACGGACATATTTAGAGAGATTTAGCAGAGTCGTTATGCGTGAAAAACAAATAATTAAAAAAAAAGAAAAAAAAAAGTTCTACCAACAAGTTTACGAAGGTTAAGTTATTCTTGGTGATATTCGAAATAACAACTTTTTAATGGGTTTATGGCGAGCAAAAAGATTTATGGAATGCTAAATGTAAATGAAAGCATAATAAAAATGAATAAAATTAATCAGCAAAACCCAAAATGCCCCGAATATTTCCTAGATTTCCAAATGAGCCATATCCGATTAATCGCGGTGCTCAATTCTCGAGACACTTTAGAGGAGAAACGGGGTGGATAATTGCCATATTCAGTTTACAAACAGACAGACTGCAGCACATTGCCTGAGGCCTGGGAAACTGTTGTTTGGAAGCAGAAGGCAGATGGCTGGTTGGAGGGAGAGAACCAGGAGAGACTGCCAAACAAACATACATACATACAAACAGATAGATACGGCATAAAGCAGAGAGCAGAGAGCAGATATCCTAGAGCCGCCAACACTCACAACATCACCATATACACTATCAATTATTCACGCCCGTGACCACCAAAAACAGACCAAGTCAAGACTGAAAGAAGAAGAAAGGACAAATGGTCAGGAAAATGCAGAAAAAAACCAGGCGAATATAATTCTATTTTATTATCTTAAATCATACAAATGCTAAGAAAAATTATCTAAAAATTGTAACTTTGAAAAATGCAAATTAAAATAATGACAAAAGCAATAAATCCAGAAAAGGAATGAAGCTTTTTGCCGCAAGAGGAATGAAGGAAACCCCATGAAACACGGATATTCGTGAGAGAAACGAAGAAATAAAAAAGGCGGCAGAGTGACCGCGAGAAAATGAAGAATGAGCAAAGAGATGCTGCAACAAAATGAGCAATGACATGAGAAGTAGCCGCAGGCGGCCTTTTTATGGGAGATTTATACCTGAAAATAGATAGCTAGTCATTCTTTATAGAGGCATTATCACAGAGCATTTATTGCATATCATTGGATGGAAATCATTAAAAATATAAAGATAGAATTTTTATTTCATTAGATCTATCGGATTTGTAGCTTTTGCAACCGATTTGGAGTTAGAGAATGAGAAAATGCATGTTTAGAAAATTGTAAAAAATCGCTGAATTCGGTAATTCATTTTCTTCAGATTTAGCTCAGCTACAGTACCCAAAAAGAATATCGATAATCCGAGCTTGTGAAGTTGTTTTGACATTTCTCGAATTACAAGCTATTACAGTGTTTACAAAACTAGTGCAAATATTACCGACAAATTTACGATAATCTAGCTTGCTCGAATGCCCTCTGAGGCTGATGACAATGCAATATGCCATTGTCCATTCTTCACGAACGCACATTCATCTGCATTTATGCAATCCAATAAATTCAGCAATAAACCGTTCAATGCACATCACTTGACCCCATACATGCATACACACACAGAAACAGGCATATTTATTTGCATCATAGCTTGAACACACGTAGAAAATTTATCCGGATAAATACAATGGCATTAATTTCGATGAGAAATACAGTTCCTGTAGAGTTATCTCTGAAAGCTTGAGTAAAACTGTATTTCATTTTTCTCCTGCTTTATTCAAAGACGAGGAATGAAGAGCGGTATGGGATGGAGACTGCTTGGGTGTGTTTGATGATTGTCTGACAAACCAATAGACAGACAGATTGCATGGCTGCTACTCGTTCACTTTATCACACACTTCCTCCATTATTTCGTTGATAAAGTCTTGATTCAAATGCTGAAATTATGAGAGCTTTTACTCTGAAATGATACTTTCGAAACATCGCCGAATGTTCGTGATTTTTATTATCCATTTCGAAAACGGTAAAAAAGCATTGGAATCAGTAAAAATCGGACTTTATTATGAACCAAATTTTACCCATCAGATTTCCCATTTCAAAATCCATTTGCGCCCTCGGCATAAATAAATTTTCAATTATATTTTTGATTTGTGCCTATTTTGTGATCAGAAACTCCAATTCACCATTCAAGTATTTATTTGATGTCCCTAGTAGTGAGTTGATGGATGAATCATGGTCGTCTCTGATTTCTGGACTCCCATTTAGGTCGTTGCATGGTTTTTACAGGTCAGTGAAATGGAGAGGGGGCTCGGGGGTCTTTGACTTATTGTCTGACGGGCGGGTTGCATGGCTGCTACTCCTTTTGCGAGTCGCAAACTACCTCCATTATGTCCTCGATCATCGCGTTGTTCAGTTCCTGAAAATAATCAATGTCAAACGTTGTCTTCCTCACAAAATATGCGAATGTGGATATAAAAAGACACGACACACTCACCCTAATTGATCTCTATATTTTCGTCATATTTTACAAGGAAAGATTTTAGGGTCGGCCTCTCCTTTTCCAGGGAAATCAAGTGTACCTTACTACATCGAATACGCTGATTACGAATGTGGTAAAATTAGCTGCACCGGTCAACACTAATATCGGCAAAAGATTATACTAATTTTTGCGAAACGTTAAAAGAACGGAGAAAATTCGTAGAATCGGGGCTGGATTTTGTACGCGATTGGACACGCATCTATAAATTCTGCAATGAATTATCGCGGCCGGTTTTCTTTATCCATCCTTCAATACGCGAGTAGTTTTTAAAACTTATCATCGTGTGCAATCGTGTTACAAAATTTGCAACCCTGGTTCTACGAATTTTCTTCATTTCTTCAATCTTTTGCAAAAAATAGCATAATTTTTGCCGAGATTAGTCTTGATCGAGGCAGCTAATTTCGTCATATATGTAATTAGCGTATTCAACTTAGTAAGGTACACTTGGTTTTATTCAAAAACCTTCCCTTGTCAATATTCAGAACGAATAAATCTTTATATTGGTTTTAAAATATATTTCTATATAATTAATGATATATTTTTTTGCAATTTTGCGTGACCTATTCAGTTTAGCTATTTTCACTTTTCTTTCTTAATATACGAAAATTTCTTAATTTTTAAATTATTTCGTCTTTAACTGAATGAAATGCATGGGAAGCGCACAGAAATAATCAAAGACTTATAATTACCCGGAAACTGTCGGCTTTCCTATAGTGGCGGTTAGCCCTATCCATGTCATGCTTACCACCCAACATGACTTTCAGCGTGTTTTCATCAATGCCGTTTCCAATTCCGATGCCGAACGTGCGTCCATTCTTTTTATTGAACTAAAAATGCAATTTTATAATTAAGAGATGTCATAATCTCTCTAATTCAAGTCTCATGCCCTTCTAATTTTTAAACTAAAACAATTTAGGAAAATTGGTTTTTTAATCACGATAAACTCTTCATATAATGACCAACGATCATAATCACGTCAAATCAAGACTCAATCTACTCTAGATAATGCGTAAATAAAATATTATAAAACTTTCTGAGGTCATATAAGTTAGATAGTGTAGTTTTGATATTTTGAAAATGCTCAAATATGGATGTATGTCGTTGCGTACAAAAATGATAGCTGAACATTATCAGAATGAGATATAGTCTTTATCCTCTGGAAAGAAATTTTTGTGTGCTTGAATGAAGTTTTAATTAATTTTTGTAAGATAAATTCATACCTTATTCGCTTTATCCCTACCTTATTCTTGCCCTTACCTAGTCCTATCTCTTCCAAGACTAAATTCTGTCACTATTCTTATCTTATGCAAGTCTGTTATTATTTTTTTTACAGAATTTCACAAATCTATAGCCTAATCAGTCTCAAATATTTAGTATTTAGACAAGTAAAGAAAATAGAAAGTTGAACGATAAAAAGATCCGATAATATCATAAGATTAGGCTATAAAAGTAGTACAAAATATAAGAAATTGGTTACTAAATGCAACGAATAAGAGTATTTCTGCAAGATACACATTTTGTGCGCAACAATCGTTCCCCCTCAAATATTAGTGTTTCTCAATGAGAATACTCTTCTATTAAAGAGTACAGTAGTGTTTTAAAAGGAAAATGCATTGTTAATATACCTCGTTGACAATGTCTCCGATTTCTTCCTCACAGCAATTAGGAATACCATCAGTCATCTTAAATGAATGTAAATTGTATCAAAGCACCTATTTATCATGATCAAATTATTAGCGGCTGTTGCTATATATTAGGAGCGCGTTTATTATTTTGCTCAGCACAGGCGTGCACGAGCACGTTATTATCTCTATGTTCTTTGATGTGCATTCTCGATTTTTTTATCCCCGCTAGTTTCCCGTCTACGTCTCATGCTATTTTTTCCTTATGAAAGCATATTTTTTGTCTCGCTTCTCTTCACGTGCCACACTCTTACGTGTTCGTGAATTTTCGCGAACAAAATATAAACGCGCCTTATAACAAGGAATGTAAACTGTAAATGACGAATAATGCTCAAAATCGGTAGATAACCCCAATAGAGCACTGATCACGATAATCAAGCCAGAAAACGTTAAAGGTCCCGAATAGTCTTGTAGTTCAGCTCCCAATTTCAATTATTCACTTCACAATGCATCAACCAAAATCCAAAATTAGCTTACATTGTAATATCAAGCATTTGTAATGTTATTATTCGTTGCAACAACAAAGGAAAACTTACAGCCAAATTGTGGTACTATTTGGAACCTTTAATGTTTTTTTTTCACTTTATTAACGTGCCCAGCGCATTCGATTTAAGTAGCTTACCAGTTTTGATCAAGATCCGTGATTTACACACTATTCGCATTTCTTGTAAGGAGAATTACGAGCAATTTTTTAATGAGAACTAATAATTAAGTTAATATATTCAAAATAGTGAAAGAGAATAGCAAAACTTGTTGTCAATGTTTTTGAATTGAGCTACAAATCACGAATTTTATTTTAAAGAAAAGAAGATACATGCGCTTTTTAGCTCTTAGATAGTTTTTTTTTCTGAAGCATAATGCTAATTTTTGAGAAAAAACATTATTTAAAAAAAAAAGTCGCTGTTACCAGAATGATATATTTAAGTTCGGTGTCCGTTTCCAACTGAAATTACAAATTTATTTTTCATTTTAGGTGATTTATAATTTGCCACTTTGTCACGTGAAACATCATCACTTAATTAGGGTAGGCAAGGGAGTGTAATTGTTCACTATTTCGAATGGACTTTGTGGGATTTTCTGGTGACAAAGTTACAAAGAGACCAAGTGCTTTTATTCTATTGTTTTGGTCAGTCAAGCTTATTTGAATGAAAACGAACGATAAAACGATAAGATACAATTGAAGTTAGTACACAATTTGCAGTATATACAAATGATTAGTCTTAGTCAGAATCAATAAGGTCGAAAATTATATCGAAAGCCGACCGCTTTTAGCTACTCTGGTACCTTTGTTACGCCTTATTACATGTCTTCGTTCATTTGCTTGGCTAACCAATCCCAATTAATCTCTAACAAAATTGATAAGATGAGTCGAATGCGGCTCACATCGAGCAATCTTTTAGCTTCGTTAATGGCTTCAAGAGTTGGCGTGCGGCCAGAGCATTTCCAGAATGGCAGGTTTCGAATCCACTTTGTGTTGCAGGGATAGCCATTAGCGGCAGTATATTGCTCCATTGGTATTACGTCCAACTCGGCATTCGACACTATTAGTATTTTTTATAAAGTATGCTTGTCCAAGTTTAATGCTCAGAAACTAAGCAAAATCAATCCCATAAAGGCATACATGTATAGAAAGGTAATTTTGTCCTGATTTGCAAAATTGAAAACCCGGCGAAATTTAGTTGCAAAAATGGATACTTTTACCCAAAAATATGGTTTCCTCTATATAAAGTCAGAAAAGAGAAATAGCATGTGAAATGGAGAGAGCAGGCGCAAAGCGAGCGAAAAGAAAAAGGGAACGGAGAAAAGAAGGGAGAGCCTAGTGGATCATCGACTATGACAGGGGTAAGGGCATGCTCCTGTGGAAGAGTGGGTATGATTTTCGACTCAGAACGATGATATTCGAAAACCCTCGAGTGTCAGAAATCAGGTGGTTTGACGAAACACTTAGGTAGCTTTCCTTGTTAGACTAGTTTTCTCATACTATTTTCTATGTCTTGTGTCACGATGCCTTGCTGCTTCCAAGTTATCATCGCTCAATCCAATACCACGGCCTTATAAGGAATATTCTTTAAAAAAATAATAGGAAAACGAAAGACAAAAACCATTTCTCTTTAAGCATAATTAAGATAAATGTAGGACGTTCCACAAAATAAAGCTTGTAAAGCAGTGGTACTAATTATAAGTACGCTAGGTTAAATAATAATGACTTACGACCGCCTGAGAATAATGTCACGCCCATTCTGCAAAAAATTAATGATTTAAAGTGATTTTGGTTTGTCAAAAGTGTCACCTCAAATCTTTTATCTGAGTGATGAGCGAGCAGCCGAGGTTTTGAACGAATTTGCGCACGTTCGGACACTCGTTGTCAATTGAGCCGCTTTTGTCGACCACCAGTTGGACCGCCACTCTCTTATCTTTTAATTCACATTTTCGACAGAGTTGACCCTAGAATCATACATCTTCTTATTTGTATGCTTGATAGGTTATTTGAACATTTCGCTACTTCGTAATTTTTTAAATAGTATGAGAAAAAGAATTGTAATATCTTTCCCCTATCTTCTTCTAACTAGAGAGTGTAAATGAAATTCCAAATGCGAAGATCAAAGTGATGGGAGTATTTTTCTATAAATCTGTAGTGCTTGATAAGTTTATAATAAGCAAAACCGCATGAAAAACGGACCAGTGTAACCAAAGATATGAATTTTTGAAGATGGCATTCGAAAACCCCTTTTTGTTAGTCAAATTTCTCAAGGAGAAAATCGTGCTCTGCTTTTGCATTCGATAGAGGCAAAGCCATTTCAAAGGGAAAATGGCCTTGTAAGGACGTGTTTAAATTTCTTTGCTTGTTTTTGGAATATCCTAAAGTTTCGATGGGTTTGTATCATTTCCAAAATAATAGGCCACGCCCATTCTGCAATTTGAGCGCAAAAATCCATAAAACAAGTGCCAAATAGCTTTGTATTGCGTTATTTTAGCAAAAAAATAGCTTCACAAAATTTCTAGAATTTTTTGAAAATTTTAACAAAAACACTCTGACTGTCTTTACCCGACGGGCAGGATTTGCGCTCTTCTTCTAATCTTCTAACTATACATGTCATTTCATAAAACTGAAGTTGTGATTTCTTCAAAATACCCTTTAGGACTCACTCTTCTGGGTTGATTCGTAGCTTTCTTTCCTTCAGGAGTATCCAGATAGTCCTAAAAACGAGCTTATCGTTGAAAAGAATTAGCTTTTTATCGCTCTTTCATAGTCTCTTTTCTCACTTTGTAAGGAGGATCCTTGCATTTGCACGATGCGGTGGCAGTATCGTACTGGGCGTGTATGCTGCAGATACTTGAGGGATCGTATGGGGTCGTATCGGGCTTGTCTGAAGTTATCTCATACTAACAATGGATTATTTTGAAAAGTCCTAGTCTCAAAGTATCGATTCAAACGCATGGTAAAAGAAAGTTTGAAATTCAGTCAATGATTCATACTAACCAGTGCAGAAGAGCGGAGCGCGGAAGAAGGAAGGCATATCAACGAGTCCGTTGGCCGTGCTATCCAGAACGATGCGATGTCTGATTCCATCCGCACAGGCAGAAGCAGGATAATTTGGCGCCCAGAGTCCCGGATCCATTTTATGCTGATCCAGCTTACCACTTGGATTGAACCTTCCGGTCTGAAAATGCACGAATTTAGAGATACTTTCGAAATGATGCCACGGAAAAGTCGTGAGTTTTTCTTGTACGTATTATAGAAGAAAGACTCGGTATAGATGATTTTATATTCGAATTCTTTTTCCTATTTCAAAGATTAAATTATGTTATCTCAGGTTAATATTGGTTCAGACTAACCGACGTATCGAATGGCGGAGTGACGAATGGATAATGTCGGCCGAGCACTTTTCTCGAATCATCGCTGAGTGCTGTGTTACAGTTCGTTCCCCAATTGATTCTGTCCTTCTCCGATGGATGCGGATCATTGGCAGATGATTTTGATGTGGGACCATCGAAGTGGGCAGGAACTGATGCATACTTTATGTTGTAGTTCTGAAATGATATTGTTTCACATCATCAGAAGTCGATCAGAATTTGTATTTTTGTTTCAAGCTAAAAGCCTGTTAGTTATTTTTGTTGATCAGACCCAAGGAGGACTTTTAAGTCAGGATGATCGTGCGACCTATTCCCTATATTATTCCCTTCAATTTTATATCTCTAGCCTTGAATTTTCAAACATTTTCTCCATTTATGATGGAGTAATAACGCAAATTTTACTCCTGCGACTACTTCTCCCCGTATATTTTTCAGTCTGATTCAAATGCTCCCTAGGTCTATTTTCGATACCTTCATCCTGTCGATCATGGAGTTCTGTGCGTCCTTGTTGATGGAATAGGCAGCGTGCATGGTGGAAGGACTCAGACTAACGCAGGGCTTGTGGAGGTTAGAGGTGTCAGCCAAATACGCGTCGTTCTGGTTAGCGCTAAAACAAGTGACAATTCAACTCACGATCTTAAGTTCGGCTTCAGATAGCCTATCTTATTCTATGTTAAATTAATTGACACCTTGTATTTGAGCAGATGCCGAAATGCACTTTCTCTTACTTTTGCTCCACTACTCTATCCTTAACAACTATTGAATTTCCTCATTGAGTTATTTTACCAAATTCATCATTTACAAACTGCCAGAAGAAATGCATAAATTTCCATTATCAAACTCACTAGTAAACGTTGGAGAGGGTGACGAGAGCAAGTGGATCATCGATGACCGCGGTCTTTGGGTCGTTCATGGGAATAGCCGAACAGAGCGAGTTGGCCTTAGTGTTCTTCTCAGCGACCATCACGTCTCCAAATCGGATTTTGCCATAAAGCAGACTGTTGTAGAGAGTCGAGAACAGATAGGATCCATTGGCTGAAATAGATGCATATCTTGAAGTGAACGATTCGTTTGATGAAGCTTCTTCCGCGCTGTGGTGTGCTGATCAGTGTGAAAGCCACTATTTAAGCAAATTTCAATAGAGATTTTTATTCTTACTAACCGTTTCTGTCCGAATTGTATAGACTGCCCTTGTTTCCAACCCAAAATGGTCCATAGTCCGTGAAAAAGCCTAAGCATTTTCATTCAATTTGCTGAACTTTTACCATTTCAGATAGTTTTCAGTTTTGAAATTGAAAATAGCACCATTTGCAAATTTTTTATCTACAACCAACATATGGCTTCGGTTTTTGCTTACTGACGATCCATCTGGCATCGTTTTGTTTGACGACGTGCAGAGAGAATTGCTTTTTGCCACACTCCTTAACAGCCTCGTCGTAGGTACCTTTGGCCTGACTTATGAAGTAGCACATCCGATAGATCTGAGTCGAGTAGAGCGGGCAGATGTAAGGAGAACCTGGAATTTTGAAAATTAGCATACAGCCAAAGGTGAAAGTGGTTAGAAACGTCTTCTTATCTGAACAAAACTGATATCCCGATCAACATAATATTCATTCTCTGGCTATGAAAGTATGCGCTAATAGAGCAAAAATATTCAATGTCTATTATCAGCTTTGAAGTGTTGTTGATTCTTTATCATTTTACGTGAGTTTGTGAACTAGCGAATGAAATTTCAGTTCGTGTAGTTCCCACGACATTCGATGTTTTCAACTTCCTTCAGACATACCGAAGCTGCACTTGGTCGGATATCCAGCCGTGGAGTCGGTGATCTGAGTGTATGGGACGAGCTGCTTGCAAAGTCTTTTCGCTTCTCTTGCGTCTGTACCCGTGTTGAAGTAGAACTTCGCGTCCTTGCATTCGTCCTTGTCCTGGAAGAGAAAATCATTATACCACATCTAATGACGACTTCTTGCATAAGGCACCCATTACATCGTAAAATGTCATCATCTATTCTCAGAAAGTTATAGTTGAATATCTGTGGTCGGGTCCACGAACAAATGGGAGCTCTCCCAGTGAGCTTGTCTTTCAAATTTGTGGAGGTTCAACTGAAAGAGTTTCCATTCAGACTATCTGAAAGCGGCATTTCATCATAGATAGTTATTTTATGACGGAGGTTGGAGTCTACAGTTAGGGATATTCCGGAGATCAGAGTAGGGAGAAATAGCGTGAGGAAGACAATCTCCGTCTCCGTCATATAGATGTTGCCGACATCATGACACGCGAGACATAGGAAGGCTAGTGTAGGAGGGATGGTAGGCTGTGACATTTTTGCACAATATTTCATGTGTGTGTGTGTGCGCGTAAAGATGCCATGTGGTTTCCAAATTTCTCCCCAATGGTTCGTGGACCCGGACGCCAGATGTCGATTTGACTCGCCTCGGTGTTAATGACCGTGCCGTCGTGGGCCGTGCAGAAGGTAGTCATCGATACGTCCCACGCCAAACAGACTGCTGCCAGTGCCGCTGCAGCCAATAGAAGCTTTCCGAGCGAAAATATCTGCAAAAATCATGACCTTCTTCGCAAGTCTTTTCTTCTTCTTGAAGTTTTGCTTTTCTTTCGAAAGTTTTAAAAAAGTTGATTTTTTTCAATTTTTGACAAGGGTTTGGCACTTTCTTCATTATTTTTTTTATCTTTTCTGGACACTTTTCGCTTCTTGGCTCGGCTTTTCTTCGGAGCTTACCATTTCTTCGAATAGAAGACGAAGTAATGACTTGAAAATCTCATTTTTGCAAATTTATAGTCGATTTTGAGAATGGTAAAATTATAATTTCGCATCGATAAGAATTTTAATTGTCACCTCTTTTCGCTTGGGATTTCGACTTTCTTTATCTCGCGAAATAGTAGTTGCCTCGATTTTCCTTTCATACGATAAGCCCTTTCATGCATGCGCTCCGCATTTACGCGTAGCTCTAAATTTCTGCAACGTGTTTGAAATGATGATTTTCTCCATTTTCATCGCTATTTTTGAAATTTCCTTGCAATTTTCTCTGAATTTTCATGAATTCGACGTTTCAGACAGAAGATGGCTCGTCGTTACGATTCCAAGACGACGATTTTCTCGCCGGAGGGTCGACTCTATCAGGTGAAAATGAAATTCATTTCTTGGTGCATTATAAAGTTTATTTCTTCTCGTTTTTATTTATTCTCCAGCAACAGAATCTGTCATCTATTGTCGTTGTCGTAGAAAACTAGAGAAAATGACCAAGTCTGTCTTAGCAATTGAAATAAATGCGTATTTTTCAGGTTGAGTATGCTATGGAAGCGATCAGTCACGCAGGCACGTGCCTGGGCATCATGGCCGACGACGGCGTGCTCCTCGCTGCCGAGAAGCGGAACGTCCACAAGCTGCTCGATGATTCGGTCAGCATTTTTTTCTCGAAATCTGGGAAGAATTCTATTTCTGTCGCTTGAAAAATCGAGGAATTCTCGTTTCTTCTAAAATATTTCATTACGATTGGTTTTCAATTTATTAAATTTTCGAAACTCTTAAACTTTTGAGGATATTTGCGAAAGGAAAGACTTGGCTAAGTCTTGAAATACCTTTCTTCCGATCATTCTTGCTTTTGCATAAAGTGGATCTTTTGAGACAAAAGATTCAGGTGCTGAACGAGAAGATCTACCGTCTGTCGAATAACATCTCGTGCACTGTGGCAGGCATCACTTCCGATGCCAACGTTCTCATCAACCACCTCAGATGGTAGGGCAGCTCTAGTTAGAATAAAAGATTACGGTACCCACGAGTTCAGGTGGGCAGCCAACTATCGACTTCGTTTCGGCGAGGAGATGCCTGTCGAGCAACTCGTTCAGGTATACTATTATTTCTGAATTCATTTTTAGATTTCAACAAGAAACTTTCATCTAAATTTTCACTTTTTTTTAACATTAGCTCGTTTGGAAGAGATAAAAAAGCCTTCCTCAAAAAGTAACTCCATTTTGAAAAGATGTAGGCGGTATGCCATTTAAAAAATCACGATCTTTCGAAGAAGGCAAAACTTTGGAAAAATCGAAAGTGTAATTTCGGAAGATTCATTTTCCTTCAGGAACTCTGCAATGAGAAGCAGCGTTTCACGCAGCGCGGAGGCAAGCGTCCATTCGGCGTGTCTCTGCTGTACGCGGGCTGGGACAAACACTACGGATATCAGCTCTATCAGTCGGATCCGTCCGGAAACTACACCGGTTGGAAGGCCACCTGCATCGGCAACAATCATGCGGTATTTTTAATCCCGAAAAATCGATAAAATCCTCGAGTTCAGGCTGCCGTCTCTCTGCTCAAACAGGAGTACAAGGAACAAAGCCTGGAAGACGCCAAGAAACTAGCCATCAAGGTGAGAGAATTTTGCAAAAAAACAAAAACATGAAACTAATAAAATCAAAGCTTGTCATCATCCACTCTTGAAAATGGTTAATTTAGGTTCTGTGGAAAACATTGGACGTGAAGCTGGCGAGTGAGAAGATCGAAATGGCCGTGCTCAAGAGGAAGGACGGCAAAACCGTCCTCGAGGAGCTGACTGATAAGGTGAATTTTTAAAGCTTTATTTTAGCGATTTTTTGAAAAATGCACAGCCTTATGAACTCTATGCTTTCATAGCGTCCTGTGATTACATCCAAGAAATAAATACCTGCGAAAATGGAGAAAATAATGGTCGTTCAAAGTGAATGCATGGAAACGAGGAATTATCTCGCTCAGTTGCCAAAATCTGCGCGATTGCACGGAAGTGCACAACAGCACGACAAGATTACAAATGGGCGGGGCTAAATTCTAATCATAAAGAACATAAGGCCGTGAATGTAAATATCAGATGAAATTTGATGTTCTACAAAATTGTTTCTTGATTAGTAGAATTTTTCGAAATGTACAGGTTCAATATCTTTTAAAATTTCACTAGAAAAAGTTTCTTTACGAAATTTTAATAATTATCTTTTTCTACTTTCTAAATATCAATGTTCAGGAGCTGGAGACTCTGATCGCTGAGCACGAGAAGAAGGAGAAAGAGGCTGAAACGATGGCTGAGAAGTGAGGAAAAAGGCAGATTCCCCGTTTCCAGTGTTGCATTCGACGTATTAGATCGGTCTGCAAGTCGTTCGTCTATTTATCTCGCTCTCTTCAAAATTCACCTTTTTACAGGACATTTTCTTTTCGTTTGTTAACTTATTCCAATCATTTATCCTGTTTTATCTCCGATTTTCTTCCCCTTTTTATTGCGACGCCGGTGTACTTGGTGTGTTTACGAATAAAGATTATCAAGTTTTAGAAATTTTCTGTTTGAAAATTGATGAATTTTGGATTTTCAGCTTATGCCTACCTGAAAATTATTCTTTTATCTTTGATAAAGAAAATGAAGAGTTTCATCTAAATCATTCATTTTCCGCAATGTAAAGTCTAAGATGTGCTTTGAATTTATTTTTTATCCAGAATGCCGACCCCATCGGATCAGACCGAATTGGCATTTCTCCGCCTGCTCGAAAGAACCAAGAAATTGTGTGACAATGTGGAGACGAACGCGCACAAAATACAGGCAGCTGCGGGTCAATTGGAAGCGCTTCTCAACAAAATGCACGAATTGAATAAGTGAGTTTACATTTTTAAGATTTCAAGCAAATTTTGTATATTCTCATTTTTAACGATTAAAGGATTTGATGGGGCCTTGACCAAACTACTAAAAAACCGCATCCGTGGGGTGAATTCAAAAATTTGGCAAACTTGAAAAGTCTGATCTTGACGAGTTTTTCTTGAAAAATATGATTTTGCAGAGCCGAAAGCAACGAACTCGTACAGTACACCAGAGAGCTCAACCAACTCCGAATCATTAGTCAAGTCGCTATGCAGGTATTGTGCAACAATTTATTATTTTGGCTTTAATAAAATGGTCCCTCTGCTATTTTTCGGAAGAAAAATTATTTTACTATAGTCATTTTATTTGATTCGATTTCATTATTTTTGCCAGAAATCGACCGAGAACAAATTGCAACAAATCGAGCGAATTCCGAAGCTGTTTCCTTTGCTAAATGGTGGAGGCAAGGAAGTGGAAGAGAAAGAGGAAGAAACAGGGGAACAGCTGCAATCGAGCAATGAAATCAGACTCAAAAACAAGACCATCTACGAGCAGGAACTCAGAGATGAATTATTCCACAGGACACATCAAGGTTAATTTGTAATATTTCCATTTGAAAAGAAAAGAAACTATGTTGAACGATAATTTCTGTCAATATTTTGAAGAAGAATACAAGAAAGAGTGCTAGAAACTATCGTACAGCCTAATGAAGGCAAAAATGACAAAAGCATTTTCCCTTGAAAATACATGATTCGTAAAATGTATTGTTTTCATTCTAGCCATTTGGTAGTGAAAATAACTACGTTCTCTTTTTCAGACAAGAAAGAAATCAAACACGACGAGATGCAGGAACAAATGGCGAATGAGCTGCTGAGTCTGACTCGATCGCTCAAGGAGAACATGAAAGTCGCCGGCAATGTCATCAAGGATGATAACCAGGTATTTTTTTTAGATATTTTATTTTTTAATTATTTATCTTCTTTTTCTATTTTAGCGCCTCGTCCGCATGCAGCAACAAGTCGATTCGAATGAAGAGCGATTGTCTGCTGAATCCGGTATTTTTAACATTTTATTTTTAAAACATTAACACATTATTTTGAGGGTTTTTGCCATTCAGACGTACTAGGTTTCAAAATTATTAATTTTTCTCTTGATTATTTTATTTTCAGTCCGCCTCGCTCGTCACGCCTACAAATGCGGTTTCGACTGCATGCTCGTGTTCATCGTCTTCTTCATCTTCGTCTCGTTTATTTGGATGGTTCTCGTCATGAAGATCTTCCCCAAGGTATCAGATTAACAATTTACCTGTTTTTTTTTGGGAAAACTCAAAAAAAGTTTTCTAACGAATGGTATTGGTGAAAAACTCTAAACTTCAAAATGGGTGGTCTCCGAGCCCTCTAAATTTTACGAGATTTCTTTTATCCTTGTAGCTAAGTTAGCTTGTAATTTAAAATTGAAGGAATCCTAGTATTTTTAAATTATGGTAAAATTAAATTCTGAATTACAAATGATATGACAACTATTTAAGAAAGTCTACGTGCCAACAGTCACTCCGCCCCCAGTACAGATGCCCCACTCACATGCACATGGGCATGTGCACGGGGAATTATAATGGTTCGAATTTCTCATTTATCAGGGATGGAATGTCTTTTTTTTTTTAAATTTTATCCACATTTTTGTCTTTCATTAGATGCATAGATTAAAAAACTTGTTTAAAATTGGAAATAATGATTGAAAAGGGGTTTTATCAACTTTATCTGAAGTGATTATTTTTAATTCCTTGAAATTAAAAAAAATCATGAGGCAATTTTATCGTTCATAATGCCTGACAAGGGAAGTGCACAGGTAGGAAATCACAAATTTTGACGAAACTTTCCAAATAGGGGCTTTCAAAAACTGACGATGGTGAAGTCAGAGAGTGCTAAATAGGAACCTGGAAACTGAAAATCAATGAAAATCGTCAATTCTTCACTTGTATTCATAAATTTGCAAAATTAGCTTACATTTTCGAAAATGGTTTTGCTCATTTCTCATACAAAATACGAGTGAAAAACGACCTAAATTCTCTGACTTCAGATTCCTATTCACCATCGTTATTCCCGCCACCAAAAGCCTCTGTTTGGAAAGTTTTGTTGAGATTTGCGCTTTTCTATGTGCACTTCCCTTGTGAGAAACTGCATTTTAGTGTGATTTAAATCTGTGATACGCAAAATTATGTTCTTAATGAAATAAAGCTAGATAATAAACGGTGCTATTCTAAATCAACATCAGAGATGAACAAGAATCTATCCACTGGCACTTTCAAAATAGCTATTTCGCATGCCAATTCGTTATTTCCACCAGACTTTCGCACTTGCACACTCTTGGAATATCAGCCAGTTTTCATTTTGCATCTTCCAACATTAGAAAGAGACTTCTCTTTTTATCTATGGCTTTTCCTCAATTAGCCTTCTAAGCTATTGTGTTGCGCCCCGTTGCTTTTTCAGAGCTTTTTCTCGATTGCCCATTTTCGCCCCTCCAAAAGTTTTCCCGGTTCAAAATGGCGTTTTCCGAGATTCTGCGATTTACCCCTTGGAACACTAGCAAACTCCATTTTTCATTTTTCGTAAAATTTTTTCAAAGGTAAAATTCAATTATTCCTCCATGTGAGGTAGTTTTGGAGAATTTTGAGGAAGGTAAAGGTTGATGAAGAACGAAAGTGAGTGCTCAATCTACCGTGATGTGCATTTTGTTTCAGAGTTCTAGTCAGTCAAGTCTAGTCGAAAAAGATAGGAGAAGAGAATATGGAGTAAGAGCAAAATACTCGTGGACATCGACTTATTTTGTTGCTGAAATTTTTTATATTTTCGTATCTTTCTTTCAAAAATTCAAATTTCTGTTATAAAGTTTTCTGATTCAGATAATCTGAGTAATATCAATGCCCTATCACCGTTCGTTCTCATGCTGGCTGTGCTCTACTCGGTTATCCTCGAATTAGCCACATCCCCGACGAGTCAGGTTCTGCACGAAAGGACTCATTTCAAGGATCGATATACGGAGGAACAGAAGTAAGTTTTGCACTATTATTTAACTAATTGTTTCATATTCAAGAGAATTTTGTTGATTTAGTTTCATAAAAGTTACCATAAAAATCATAACGTCGGTCAAAACTTGCTTTTCCTCAGTGCTCTTTCAGATATTGTAACCATTTCACTATGAAAATGCTTGAAAATATGTATTTCTGAAGCTTCTTCATCAACTGAGCTTCGAAAAGTTACCATAAAAAGTATAAAGTCAGTTCAAGAGCAATTCCAATTGTATACTGCTTGAGTGCTCCTTTAGATGTTTGCCTATTTTTGCGATTCCAACCTCCGTCATTCAACTTTACATCTTTGCATACACTTTTGTTCAGCCGAATTAATTGCGCGAAACCATGAAAACAATGGAGAACGGAAAGACGCGGAGTTTTGAATGCGAATATAAAACACCAAAACAAAATTTTATATTCTTTTTGGCTAAAAATTTTTTTCTGCAAACATTTGTACAATTTCGAAACGCGCAATTTTATTTTCCTGCAAAATGGGACGAAGATCTATCGTTGAATAAAAGTTTTTTTTTCTGGAGAATTTGATGCAGAATTTTTGTGAAATGATAAAAATGAAAAATGAGACAGAAATTGGTTTAATCTAAAATGCTAATTTTCAGACTACTAGATTACATTCTCTTCAACTACGAGAAGGCAGTTCGCCCTGTCAAAAATTCCTCGAGCACAGTCGTCGTCAAATTGGGAATGACTCTGACGAATTTGTTCGACATGGATGAAAGAAATCAAGTTCTAACAATCAATGTCTGGCTTGATCAGGTTGGAATTTTTAAAGTTTTGCAAAATTCTATTAGTTTGAATTTTTAGGAGTGGAAAGACGAGCTTCTTGTAGTAAGTTTCACAGGATTTTTCACTTTTATTGATTTTATAGCTGAATGAAATTTGTATCTTTCAGTGGAATCCAGCTGACTTCAACAACATCAAATCAATCCGAATTCCTTGTGATTTAATTTGGCTAGTAAGAACACATTTTTTATTTCGATTTTTTTAAAATAAGATTTTTCATTCAGCCGGATATAGTCCTCTACAATTCAGCGGACGACTATACAACCGGATATATGAAATCTCGAGCCATGCTTGATTTTGACGGAACCGTATTTTGGCCCCCACCAACCCAGCTTAGAAGCACGTGCAAAGGTCGATATTATTCTTTTGAAATTCAACCATTTTCTCTTCTTAATTTGATGATTTTAGTCGATGTTACCCTATTCCCATTCGATTATCAAAAATGCTCGTTAAAATTTGGGTAAGAAGGTTTTCTTGAAAGTTTGAGATCACTTTTTTAGATCCTGGACCTATCATGGATTTCAGTTAGATATTACCAACCGAAGTAATAACATCGATTTGTCTATGTTTGTGCAGAGCGGCGAGTTTGACTTGGTCAAGGTAAGACTAACGAAAAATGACTGAAGTAAGGCACAATTTAGGTCTATCAGAAACGAAAAGTCACTCGGTACACATGCTGTCCCGGTAAGTGTGTATCTAAATTTTCGATTTTTATGACATTTACCAAATTCAGAGCCCTACCCAGATCTGACCTTCGTGATTTATATCCGTCGAAAAATTCTCTATTACCTCTACAACATCGTCTTTCCAATATTAATGCTTTCAGTTTTGATGCTTTTAGGTAAGGATTCCAAACGCCTAAAAGTATCTACTTTCTTATTTTAGTGTTCATTTTGCCTCCAGATTCAGGAGAGAAGATCGCTCTAGGAATCACTGTACTTCTGTCTTTCTCGATTTTCGTGTTAGCGATTGCGGCAAAGTAAGAAAATCTCGACTATTTGGGAAAAACATCAAGATATGCAATAACAAAATTGCAGAAAATATCGTTCTTCACGGTCCAACTTTATTCGTATCTCATAACTTGATTTCTTATTAATTTCCAGATAGCTGAAGTTGATAGAATTCCAGAAAGAATATGGATTTCAGAATGCCCGAAACAAGTGATTCTATGCCGTTGATAGCCGTCTACTTGACCTTGGTTATGGTCATGACCAGCGTTTCGGTTTTGACTACTGTTGTAGTGCTGAATTTTCATCACCGGGGTAAAGATTCGGATTTTTAAAATTGATGTTCTTTTTATTTTAGGAGCCGTTCCGATGTCGCCCTACGTCCGTCACTTTTTCCTCGTCTTTCTTCGAAATTTGCTCAATGTTAAGCAACAGCAAGAAACTCGTGAGTTTTTGAGAGAAGTTGCAAATTTTCTCGATTTTTTCCTCGAATGAGTGAATCCTTCTTTAAAAACAGATTTTCTCCATTTTCAGAAGCCCGCACAATCCGTCGGGCGGAAAATGGCTCAATGCGATCGGTGATGAGGAGAGGTTCAGTTAGGATGGCGATACAGGACATGGAAAAAGCCGTTAATGAACACGATGAGGTTGCTTTTTAGAGTTTTCGCAATTTTCATCTCTACTATGCTATATATTTTAGGGTGAAAGCCAATTCCTTCTGACTGTAGACGGCCATACCGTTGTGAAGAAAACTCAGCTACTCCACGAAAAGCTAATAAACACATTGGAGATTTTGACTGCGAGACAATCGAAAGAAGAAGAAAGTGAGAGAATGGCGAACGAATGGAAATTGTTGGCCCAGGTAAGTTTTTACCTGGATATCAAAACAATAAAATAATTGTTTTATCGAAAATCAGAAGAATTCAGACTTGAGATTTGGGAAAATTAAACTAGAATTTTCCGGGATCTTTGAAACTAATAATTTCCGTTTTAGGTAGTAGACCGAGTTCTATTCTGGCTATTTTTCGTTTCAACTTTCACTGTATCCTTCGTACTTCTGCTCATCATACCATTTTTCTATAGTTCAACGGACGATGATGAAGAAATCTTATAGGAAAATTGAGAATAGCAATAACTTGCAAATATCTTGTCTACCTATCAGAGTTCATACTTTCATGGGTTAAATTCGGGTATTTTAAATTTTTCTTAAAAAATTTATTCACTCACAAAATTCAAATCAATGAATAAAGATCACTTGATAAGAAATAAAATAAAAAGAATAATTTATGTTTCGAGAATACAATAAAATAAAATAAAACTCCGAAAAAAAACCGAAACCGCGCGATGAAAATGATATCGAAAACCGGAGAGAAAATGATGATTTTTCAAGGTAACAGGGGGAAGAATGATAAATTTTGGAAATCATACAAAAAATAACATACAATTTGATATCATTGGCTTACTGTATGCTAATTTTCAGGCTATGATAAATTAGAATATTTTATCATTCTCTCCTTTTACCTTTCAAAAATGACCAGCCTAGAATGCATGAGTGCATTTTGCCTGAATTCAGTATTTTCTTCATTCGTACTGGCAGTTAGTCTCGGCGAGAGCCCAGTCCCCGATGACGGTCTCCTCTTTGCCCAAATGCACACCGTCGTCCGCGTCCACGTAATTCACCTAAAAATTAGAATATTTTTAACTCCATCATAATTTTCTTTTTGAATTTTAGCTTTAATCTGAAATACAATTTGTTCAAAAAGTATATGTAGACCTATTTTTGACCCATAACGATCACTTAACCTGAATTTAAACAAAATCTATTCTGAGAAAACATTCAAAATTACATATAATTACTCTCTAATTACTCAATTAATTGCAAAATTATGTCAATTTTTTTCGATACTCGACTGTCCAAAAATATATGTAAAAGACTCGCTAATTTTTAGTCAATTTCCATAGTTAAGGAAAGTTTTCAGAAAATAGCAGAAACTCCGTAGTAAGTCGGATCAGGTTATAACTTCAGGACTATATAAGGGATATATCAGCGAATATGTGTGCAAAATTTGAGCCGGAAAGGTTCAGGTATTGTGCACCTGTCAGGCCTTGTAAGCGATTTTACATATACTTTTTGAACAGACTATATAATGAACTTCTTTTAGAAATTCGCAAAGAAAACATAAATATTTTTGAGAATTCACTTGAAAAAGATAGATTTTCAAGTTTTTTTTCCAATTCGATAAAATGATAAAAAGACGAATTAACCTCGAAATCATTATCAGCGACACAGTCGTGATAGATGGCGAGCTCGATGGCCTTGCGGGCGATTGCCTCGGCCTCCTGTCTGTAATCAGGTTCGTCTTTTTCAAACAAGTCGAGATTTTCAACTTTTCACGGCAACTATTTGAATTTGATACCTGGTGGTGGCCTCCGACTTCTTCCTCCACTCCGTCTCGATCACCTGGTTCAGCAGGAACGAGCCCATCCCATTCGCAACGTGTTTCACCTAAAGAAATATTTTGAAAAAAAATAATTTTTGCAATATTATTGAAATATTCGTCCTTCAAGAATAACATAATAGAATTTTTAGAAAATTGTGCTCTCTTAAATAAGCTAGAGCAGAAAAAAAGTTGAAAATTGACCGTATAAGCGACGCCCCTCTGAGTGATGACGCCGATGAATGGCTT
This sequence comes from Diploscapter pachys, assembly GCA_002287525.1. NCBI lineage: Eukaryota > Metazoa > Nematoda > Chromadorea > Rhabditida > Rhabditidae > Diploscapter > Diploscapter pachys. Next base: position 50,900 of record LIAE01010479.1, on the reverse strand, counting down.
GTTGTCGCTTTCCGTCTCGATGCCCGCTACGATCAAGTTATTCCACAAGGGGTTCATGCGGCTGCGTCTAAATAAAACTCATTTCATATACGTTCCCCCAATTTGCATATTCTATAGTTGAAGTCCTCCTTCTTCATCGAGATATTATTGAAAATAAAGACCCTCCTGTTATTGTTGCTCTCACTCGCTTCCGCCTCATTTGTAGTTATTGGCACTCAGTTTATTCTGAATGATCAATCCCCGAAACTGAGTGGCAACTATACAGGGGAGAAGTCGGGATAAAAATCCGAATATTCCATTAGAGAGAGAGAGAGAGATACCGCGTAATCAAATATTATTAATCCTTACTTGTTGTAGAAGAGATTGGTGAGGAAGCTGTGCAGGGCATGTGGAGAGAGGACCTGGTTCACCTGCTGCCACATCAGAACCTGAAAGTTTCTTTCATAAAAATAAATTGATAAGAAATTTATGTTATTTATGGAAAAGCTTTTTCAGATTTTATTTTTTCCTCAATCCGACCTGTCTCTCGATGACGTTCTGAACGTACTGGAAGTCGGCGTGGTCGCCGCTGAACGCGATCAGTATCTCGTTGTTCACCTTGTACTGGCGGGTGAAGTTCTGGAAAAAAAAGTTCAAAAATTAAATTTTCGGCAAAATTTGTCTTTATCATCAAAAATACAGACCTTGTATCTGGTGGACTTTCCATAGGAGACGACCTTGTCCGATGCAATCACCACACCCTTGTCGTACATCACGGCGAACACCGAAGTACCGGTGCAGGTTGGGTTCCTAAAATGTTCTCTTTTGCTTTTGGAAAACTAAAGATTTGTAAATTTTGAATTTCTTTTCGAATTTCAGCAAAATTCTCGAATTCTAATAAGGGAAGCATTTGATTTCGAGTCCGGCTGTTTGAATGGGACCAAGTGGAGTCTATCAAATCGACATCGCTGATAGACTCCACTTGACTCCATTCAAAAAGCTGAACCCAATGTAAAATACTTCCTTTGTCAAGTTTTTTCTTAATTTGAAAATCTCACAGGCTAGCCTGAATCTCCTCCTCCATCGTCAAGGCTCTCTGCATTTTGTCGATTAGATGGGTTGATCCCTAAAAATGCTAGAAGTTATAAAAAGAAGTGAAATTTGAGCAGATATTCATCAGGTTCAAAACCTGTATTTTGAAAAATAATGAAACCCCGAATAATGTTCAACTTTATTATACCCGTCATCGTAAAAGTAATTCGAACAAATCTAAAAGAAAACATCAACAAGAACAATCAAAGTCTAACAAGAAAATAAAAATAGCCTTTTGGAAGCAATGTAGAAAATTTTGGATTTTTAGCAATTTTCTTTAAAAATGTTGTTTTCAAAAACCAATAAAAATCTCTAAATTCCATTCTATGACTCGGTTTCAGACACTTGATGGTGGTTGTTTCCATTCTCATTTTTTGCCCCATTTTCTCCTTCCCCGAGTAAATGAGAGTAACGAGAATTGTGGGCTGAAAGTTAAAATTTTGAAGAAAGACAAAAATATAGAAGAAAACCTGGACAATCGAGATACTCCGTTTTGCACACGAATTTGCAGCACTTTTTGCACATGTCTCTCTGAAAGAAGAATAAATATTTCAAAAGTGGGCTTGAAAATATAAACAATCAAGCATCGACATTTTCAATAATTTCTTAAAAGTTGAATTTACAGGAAAAAAGATTGGTTAATTATTTCCTACCTGACAATTCTGTCCGGCAGGTTGTTTGCATCGTGCGCAGGGAGGAAGTTTCTTCTTCTTAATCTGAGTGACTCTCTCCCTCAGCATTTTTCTCTTTTCACGCTTCTTGATTGATCTAAAAAATACTAAATTTTGGTTACAATCAAAGATTTCAACCTGATGGAAACACCCGCGTCCTTGGCCATGGCTTTCAACTCGTTTTTTCTTTGGACACGATAAGTCGCTTCTCCTTGTTTGGCAACCAGCTCACGGGGAACCTAGAAAATTCGAATGATTTGATCAAATAAAAATACCGGCTTAAAAATCTTTAAAAAAAAATCACCTCCTTCGGTCTCATATAAGGGCGAACAATCCAATGCGCAAGACGACACACAGCAACAGGGTCCATCACTATTTGACCGTCTCTTAAAAGAATATTTTTTTCAAAAACAAACCTAATGAAAAAACATTTTCAAAGATGAACCTCAAGAATAGACTTTTCAAACAAATCACATCATAGAAACATTCATTTTTAGAAAAGCGTTGAAAACCCAACCTGATTTGCCTGAACATCTCATCAGCCTCCTTCCTGCTCTGCTTTCCCTCTTCAGTTTCCATTATCGCTTCAGTCATTTTCCGCAATTCGTCGATGGTCTCTTCGAATTCTGGCAAAGTGTGGCTTCTGACCAGTTTATCACGCAACTCTGGGTTTTCCATAACCCTAAAATAACAAATATTATTCAGAACTTTCAATATTTCAAAAGTTCGTCGCATTTTGATAAGATCTCTTTGTTAAGAAACGGTGAAAATTCAAAAATCTTTTTCTAATTAAAAAAATCATTTCGAAATTTCCCTCAAAAAATGGTCTTTCCTTTACAATCGCAATTTTAAGATGAATTTTGAAAAAAAACTCACGCATGATGACAGATCCTGAAAATATGGCTTCTGGCTTCACTCAGAATTGGTGGGTATTGTTTTGCGAATTCGAGGTATTCTTTCGCCGCTTTCCATGCGTCTTCTGTTCTGTCCTGAAAAATAACAAGGTTTAGCTAATCAGAGAAAATTTGACCTCAAAGAGATAAGGATTGCTGAGAATGCCTTCGGCAGACATAACTCCCGCACAGCCCGTCTCTGCAATGCATCTTTCAACGTCTCCTGGCATCTGAAAATTCCAAATCTAACATACAACGGGGAAAATCGATTCTAAAATGTAGCTTCTCGCGAGTGTCATAGAAAATTTAATTTTTATTTTCTTCCAAAATGAGTGAACTTACAAAATTTACGCTTCTTATGAATTTTTATGACTTTATTTTCTAACCTGAATATTTCCATTAGCCAGAACAGGTACGTCCATCGCGTCAATCACCTGCTTGATTCTGCTCCAATCTGCCAGACCAGTGTTCTGTCCCTTCATTTCTCGAGTTCTGCCGTGCACTGTCAGCCTCAAATTCAAATTTTTAAAATCGACAAATTGAAAACAAATATCGATTCAATATTGTCAATGCGCAAAAGAAGTTATTCGAGCAAAGGGGGGACAAGAAGACTTCTTTGGCAATGATACGACGAAATAGTGTGATCAATGGAGAGAGAGCTAGAGACAAACTCATAGCGTTTCTTCTACATGTTCTAGTACCCGATGGCCTCTTTTCTGCACTATCAATAAAGTCAACTTCTTACATGCTAGCTCCAGCCTGAACGAGTCTGCACGCATATTCGATTGTCTGCTTTGGATCGTCCCGAATGCGGATTTTGCAGGACACGGGCAGTTTACAGTGGTCGCGCACTGAAGACACCATCGAACAGATCAGGTCCACTTCGTCCTGGAAATAATTGTTTTTTTGTTGAAAAAAAAATCTAAAAATTCTTATTTTACTTGCAGAAAGGCCCCATAGTGACCTCTTTTAGCGACCATTTGTGGACAGCCCAAATTCAAATCGACTCCATCGCAGACGCCTTCGACGAGACGACAAGCAGCCAGGAAGGTCTCAGGTTTGTTGGCGCAGAACTGAAGATATTTGAGTTATTCAAAAATTGGGAAAAATGAAAAACCAATTCAGTTCAATTTTGAGACAAAAATAGCTCGAACCTGAACAATGAGAGGCCGATCCTCATGGAAGTAGGACAAGGAATACCTCCTGTAAGTGCCATTCGACACGAACAAGTGCGCGTGGATCATCGGAGTGAATGTCAGTTGAGCACCGTGTTTGCGCATCATCATTCGAAAGGGAAGTTCACTGAAAAATCGATTTTCAAAAATGAATGATTTCACATTTGAAAAACTACACACGCTCTCTAACTTTATTCATGATTCTCAGTTTTTCAAAGTTAAAAGGAAACAAGATGTTTTCATACCTCTGATCAACCATCGGCGCCACAATCTTCGTGATGTTCAGCTCTTTCAGCTTATCCTTCCAAAATCTACGCTTTGCTTCGATCTGAAAATTATCATTAAAAAGCCATGAAAATTATTCTACTATTTTCTTATCGAAGCAAAAAACTTACGGCCCACTTTAATTACCACCTCTATCGGGTTGCAAACTTAGACCCGAATAAAACCCGATCGGGTCTCAAATTTGTAATCCTAACCCCTATTTTACCGTCTCTTTGCTATTTTCTAAAAAAAGAAGATGATAACTACAAGGAGTTAAAATTAAAATTTTTCTATGTTTGAAAAATTTGACCTCTTCCTGACTGCAGTTGTACGGTTCCGGTGGCTCGATTCGTTTGGGCAATCTCTCGATGCCATGCTCCTTCTCAATCGCGAACATTTTCTCCTTGGCCGAGTCATATTCCATTTCTATCAATTTCTCCTCCATCCCATCTCCCTGCGTAGTGGTCATTTCTATCTGAAAATTGAAATTAGGTAAATCTGAATATTGTAAAGCGCACTATGATACCAACAGAACAAATTATAAAATAAATCAACCTTCATAAAATTGATCTCTTTCATAACTTGAACGTTAGTGTTATAGTGTACTTGACAGAAATGAGCTAAATCCAAAAATTCACAAGTATCGACAGTATACAAACTGTTCAAAAAACATAAAATTAAAGAAAAAATTTCTAATTTTCATTAAACACTTCCCAGCGAAAAATAGTCTGTCCTGAAAAGCTAGATGAGTTTGGCTAAATGAGAGAAAACAACAAGTCATAGGTACAAGTATGGAGGGGATAATTTGAATATTTTTGCATTTCAATTAAAAACAACGAGTATACTTCTAAAATCATTGAAATGCTTCTTGGCGTAATATCTTGAGATAGAGATATTGTTCAGAGAAGTTATGATTGTCTAGAAGCCACTATAATAAACTAGCAAAACCGGTACTTATTATTAAAATCAACAAAAAAATGAATTACTAAATACCGAATTATAATGGAGATAATCAGAATAAAAACAAAAACATACGATGATTACATATTAGGAAATTTTACAAAAATGATGGTAATTTCGTCGTAAAAATTGCTATCCATCACTCTTACAGATTTGAATAATAACGAATAATTGTAACATTATGTTGGAATAGTTTGTGATGAGGTCATAACGGTCAGAAATATCATTTTCAGGACTTTCACTTCATATAAGATGTAGATAAAGTCCTGAGTTTAAAAGGAAACATGAAAAAGTGAATGCAAAAACCAGTGTTGAATCAATTCACTGTAAAACTATCGTTTTCGTTTAAAATTTCAAAAATTCGCATAAGTTTAGCGAATTTTATGCATAACGATACAACTAATTAAAAAATTTTAGTGAGAATAAATTAAAATTTTGTTCAGTCGTATTGTGTTTCATAGTGATAAAAAACAAATATGGCAACAATTTAGGAAAAAATAAATGAAAAATTGACAGGCCTGGTTTGCTAGGTTTTCCTGGAGTTGTACTCTTTGCCTAATCGTAATTGCGTCGGCCCTGTCCTCTGCCTCTATATCCCCCTCCCTGCTGTTGAGGACGGTAGCTGCCTCGTTGATTTCCATAGCCATGACTTCCTCCTCCGTGATTCCCTCGGAACCCACCGCGCATGCTGCCACCACGATAGCTGAAAAATGGAAAATTTTTAAATTGAAAATTCGATGATTGAAGAAATGTCATAAATTATGAGGAAATAGAAAAATAATGAAAGACACTAATAAGCTTTTTCGAAGTTATTTCAACAAGGAGAAATCCAAAAATTCCAAAACTCACCCTCCCCCCCTGTGTGGAGGTCCACCTCTGTTGTCTCTGTCCCGGTTGTAATTGCCTCCGGCCGCTTGGGCCGAATGATTCTTGTCGTAGTAGCCACCGTTCGGCTGCGAATAACGACGATTTTGGAGATTCCCACCGTAGGAGTGGTAATCCTCTGAATTTTCAGAAATATTTAAAAAAAAAAATTAGAAAGTGCAATTTTCCAGATTAGGTATTTTATCATGTTACAATCTTTTTTGAAAAAAATATGAAATGGTAAAAAATGAATTTTATTATGTGCAAGAAATTTACCCTATTATGAGAAAAAAGTTGAAATTATAGAAAATTGAAAGTACCTTCGGAATTAGCAGCAGCATAGGCCCTGGCGTAGTCCTCTGCAGAATCCATCCCTCCCTCATTCGCATACGAAGAGGACTCCATCGCTTCGTCGTGGCTCATCTGCGGATGGAGTTGTGATACAGAGGGACGATAGCCGTTCGACTGAAAATGTTCCAATCAATAAACACGATTTTCAATAGGAGATTCTAGACTTATTCATTTCACTAGAGAAAAAAAACGAAATTCATCTCACTCCACTACAAGCTTGTTTCGGAAGTGATTTTCGAATCAAAAACGAAACAAATTCTCACGTTTGCATCAGCATGACCTGGCTGTGTCTGTGTGTAGAGTCGTGGCTGAGTGATGCCTGGTGGAGGGAGACTGAATGCGGCTTGCACGAAAGCTGGAGGCGGAAGGGACATATTGGGAGGGATTGGAGGGGCTGTAATCACTCATCATTATTCTTTAGCCCTGGATTTATAATGTCAATCATTCCTAATATTTTGTTGAATAAGTTATTTTTATAGGTAAGGTTAAAAGTGTACCTGGTAGATGAGACTGTTGAGGGGTGACTGGAGTGGGGAAGGGACTGAGGTTGACTGGCAGAGGACCGCTTGATTGCATTGAATGAGAGGAGGAAGAAGCAGAGGCCGAGGCTGATGAGGCGAGACGAGGGTCCGAGGCAGACGCATACTGAAAGAAGGTTCTTGAACTTGAAAAGGTCTTTTTCTCGTAAAACCGAATTATTTGACTCCTCTGAAAACTTAGTTTCGAGAAATGTATCATGTCTAATTTGAAATAAAGTTTTCACCGCTCGATGTTGTTGAACAGGAGTTTGCGGGTTGACTTGAGCCGGATTCTGATGTGATTGGTCGCGACTTTGTGGAGCGTAGAGCATCTATGATCAAAGAATTATCAAAGTCTGAGATCAACTTATCAATTGTTAAAACGATATATTTTTCGTAACAAGTGATACTGTGCGTTTTGCAAGTCACTCTTCCAAATGTTCATCTTTTTTATCTACTCTATTTCGCTTAATTATGCAACGAATGAGCAAGTCTTTCCCCTTATACCTGATGGTGTTGTGGGATTTGCATGTGCTGTTGTGGCTGTTGTGGGAGTCTGCTCTGCTCGTTGCGTTTATCGACGAACTGTTTGACCGAGTTGCTCGCGTGCTGCGTAACCAGATTGAGCAGCTCGTCTTCCATCATCTCCTCCTCGTCGCCAATTTCCATATCGGCCATTTCATGCACGTCTCTGCTGCCTGCCGGACGGAGGGCTGAAAAATCAAGTTTTTTTTTATTAATCAATCAACAAACTTTCCTTTTTTTCAGGAAATGATAAGAAATAGAAAAACATCAAGAAAATATGTGAATATAAAAGTCCTTACAATTAAGCGCAGCCTCGACCCCAGTAGCATAGATGTCATCGTTTGCAGTTGGAGAGGGGGCGTCTCGCGGAGGCGTGGCTGCCGGGTAGATGCCTGTTCGCTTCATCTCCTTCAGCTCGTTCGACACCTCGCGAATTCCTTGACCGAACTTTTGATAGGCCTGAAAAAAAAATGAATAGTCTCTGAATTTTTGTTTTTCGTTTCTTCACTACACATATAATTTTTGTTTTGTAGAAATGTCTTGGATCTGAATTTGATATCCATAGAGTTCAATTATCAAAAAACCGAAAATTATTTTTGTAAAAATGTAAGAAGTCAGATTTTAGAAAAAAAGTAAAATTCAACTAACATCCTCGACGATAGTGACCTCCTTGAGTTGACTGGCGAACACCCTCCTGGCCAATTCGGTGACCTCGATCAGCTCGAGCATTTTCCGCTTCTGCGTCTCCATCGCGTGACGGAAGTCCACAACCTGCTGCACTGCGTCAGACACCTCATCCAGCAGAACTGCGCCTTCTTTCTTGTCTAAAAAATAATTAATTGAACAATTTGTTGTCAATTTAAAAAGATATATATTCAGGTAAAGCATAAAAATGGTGAAAAATATCAATAAAATTAGGAATTTAAACATCTGAAAGAACGATTTAGATTCTTTCGAGATTGCTATTTGTTTAATTTTCACCTTTCATCCGATTGGTGATTTCCTTGCGATAGTTGAAATCAGCCTTGCTCACCGTCTCCACGCCGCGTTGGATTATTTCGCGAGTCTGAAATTTCCCATTTATTCGAATTTTCTCAGTAATCTAAAAATGCACCTTAGCAAAAGCCTCAATCTTCTTGTAGACGTCTTCCGTGTCCAGTTCCACACACGCTTCTGCCTCTTGATTGTCGTCAGACACTGAAAATTGGAAATCTTTTGAGAGAGCAAATAATTCGAATTTAGATTCCAAGAATTTCAGAAATTTTTAAAGGGACACAATGGGAAACTTTCAAACTGACTGAGAAAATTGATCATGGTGCTGACGGTGGCCTGTGTGAAGACACGCCGCTCCGTGAAAATGTCGATGCATCGCCTCATCGCCTGAGTCACTTGGGCGTCGGTTCTACAATTTAAATTATCAAAATTTGCTTTGAGTCTTTATTTTCGGATAGAATCTTCAAATAGCATAAATTTCAGATACCTTGAATTTCGGGCTTCTCAATTTTATCCTAGTTATTTATCAACCATCATTCATTTGTTTTCTTGATATGAATTCCCAAAACGAACCTTCCGATCTGAACAGCAGAAAGGACAGCCGGCTGGAATGCAGGAATGAGAAAGTCGAGATTCTTGTGCTTCGCCTTCTGCACGACATCGTTCATCACGTAGAACAGACCGATGCGCTGGACGGAGGTGGGCGCTGAAAACTTTGCATCTTTTCCAAGCAGCAGAATCAGAATGCATGCTAATTTTCAAAATTTTAAATTTTCCAACAAAAGTTATCTAGAATAGCGTTTTTTCTTTCCTAATCCTCATTACTCTATTCTGACTACATGTACTTTCTTCCAAAATGTTGAGTAAAGATAAGAAAAGAGGGAAAGGGTGTGAAATAACGTGGGAAGAATGTGCTGCAGTTCTATATTTTAAAATGATTTGTAAACTTTATGCCCGATGTTCTTGAATAAGTAGGATTTTCAAACTGACCATTTCTAAAAGCCTGCAACCACCCATCAACAATTAGCTCAATCGTGGCCTTGTCCTTGTAGTGCATGATCCAATTCGACAGCAGCTCCACATCGTCTTGCTTGTCTGTGGACAGCTGAAAATTTCAAATTATCAAATCCTCTGATAAAATTATTCTCTTCTGGAAAAGTGATTTTCTAGAAGAATAGTTACATTTTCAGAAGGACGAATTGTCATCACCTACTCTTGAAATTCGCTCTTCCAAAGTTTGTAAAAGCAAGTGGTTGGAAAATGATTGATTTTTTCGAGGATATATATAAAAATCGATTTTGTCTCCAGAAATATCGTATTTTGAAAAAACGAACAAGAAAAACTAACATCTTCGAAGCGGCGGACGACGATGTCCGACGTAAGGACACCCATTGCTGAGCCGAAGTCGAGGGACTGGTACTCGACTTATCCAAAAATAAAGTCGATTAGCTGAAATGAAGAAACACTGAATCAGGGAAGAAACAAAACAAAAATGACTAGTGTCGAGCGAAAATGAATGATCGATCATGATTCTCCTGAACAAGAGTGATAAATATCAAGCCAAAACTGCTCATCCTTTTCTCCAGAATAATTTCTATGCCAGATCAGGAAGTTGAATTGTAAAGGAGCATAAAAAAGAAATTCTAAAAAATCCCGAGAAAATCGCCAAGAAATTTCAAAAATCGAAAAATGGAAAGTCATCATTTTATACAACGCGGTGCGCGCGCGTAAAGGCAAGTTGCCATTCCTCCTCTTTCAAAATCGCTTTGAAAAATCTAACTTGCATTTCAATAACCCTTGTTCGATTTCAGTCCTTCCGACCTGTCGCGTACACTCCGTTCGTTTCTTCTGTCAGTCGTCGTTCCATCGACTCGTCGCTTCTGCACGATGCCCCTGAGTGACGTGCCCGACGTTGACATCGACCCGAGTGGCGTCTACAAATATATCCTCATCAAGGCAAGGACATATGAATGTTATATAACAGAATAATTCGATCAAGATGTTGTATAACATTTTCGACATGAAGGAAAATATCCTTTTTAGAAAAAAGGTTCTAAAATGTCTTATATTTCTGTTCAATCGGAATAAAAAGCAGCAGAAGTGTAGTATCAAAATTCCAAGTTCTTCCTTCTGACAAAATTGAAGGTTATAGATTGACTGTCTTTAATGAAAAATCCAAATAAACATATACGTTGTTAAAAATGCTGAAATTTTTTTCTTAATTTGCATTTTCAGGTAACAGACCGCTCGAATTCTGAGGAGAAACACATCGTGCGAGGCTACGCAAGCTGCCATTTCCACGCCAACATTCTCGAGGAGACCAAGAAGAAAACGCCCAGGGATTTAAAACTGAAGTGCGTAGGCGGCGGCAGAATCAAACACGACTCTGACATAAAGGACCTGTTCGTCTATGGATACAGCCAGGTAGCCTTAAAAGTCTATTATCATTTTGAACAGACAATTTTCTGTATTGAAACACTTCGTTTGTAATTTTTCATCTAGGTAATGAGTAAAAAAATAAAAATTTTCAAACTTCTAGCTTTGCAAAATGATTGCTAATTGGGAAATTAAATTTCATACTTATTCAAATTCAGGGCTACGGCCAAGCAGACCACACGATTGCCGTTGCGATTCTCAAGAAGGCCTATCCCGATTACAGCGTCACCTACTCGAATGAGGGATATTGAAGCAGCATGAGTATTTGTGAGTTTTCTACTTCTTTTCATCAGCTAATTCATTTTACAGTTGTAGAATACAAACTCCAAGTCCATCAAAATTCGAGCTCAACCTGGAAGAATATTCACTAATTATCCTACAACCGAACATATTCTATCGATATCTAATTTTCTTCAGGGATTTTGACTCTTCAAACTCAAAAAGAATTGATTTTCACTCTTTTCTAATCTTTCATGAATTGTAGTCATCATCTAATGTTTGATAAAACTATCCAGAAATCTATTATTTGTCTGTGGGTATTACAAATAATAGAAATTCTGCCAATTCATAATGTCAGCCAATTTTTCCTCTGCGTATTTTTTGACAGAAGAAAATTGCCGATCCTAAACTTCGGGACATTTATTTTAATTCTGATGGGAATTTTCTCATGTTTTTTTAGTAGTACGTAGATTTCATAGTTTTTTTTCGGATCATATGAAACCGATAATAAATTCGCTTACATTTTCGCTCGTTTTTCGTTCTTTGATACAACCATTTTTGTGTTGGTTTTGGTCATTCTTTCTGGGTTTCCCACATTTTAAACCAATTCACAATTACCACCATTTGTAGAATTCATCAACTTTTAGAATAAGAATGCAGGGAAAGAAAGAAGAACGATGAATTTTACCAATGCTGGTAATATGTAGTGAACTGGCGAATTATACAGGAGACCTTTTTTCGGGGTCGATTCAATTCATGTTTCTCTCCATTTTCTGACTTCGTCCATTCATTTTCTCTTTTCCTTCATTTCTGTCTTCTTTCTGACTGTCACTGTCATTTCCTACATCAAACCATGTCATCTTCACTTTCTCTGAATCTTTCATTCTTTTCGCCTATTTTATGATCTGGACTGTAGACAGGTAGAAATTCTATACCTGTTTACCTACCAATGAGTAATACTTTTGATTTTTGCTGAATCTTATAATTGTTACATTTTTATTTGAGTTGCAGTACCTTCTTCCGGCATTTCGAGAAATGAAGATTTTTATACTGGAAGAAAGCAATAGGTTTTTTTTCTGTCTAGCGATTTTCAGTTTGCTAAACCATGTACTTTGTTTCTAACAAATTTACAAGTTTGGCATTTCTTTCCAAATTTTCTCTGACAGACATCGTTCTTCAGGCTTCACTGTTGCCAAGCAATGTCCATTTTATTGGCAAAGGCATTCTCTAGCATTATGAAAGAAAGAGACCGGAATACCCTTCTTTCTGATAATCATCTTTTTCTATTGCTTTGCTTGCCATGCTCCTGGATAAGCTTATTGCCATGCCTTATCACTTTTTCCTGCTTTATTCCGATGCTGTCTTTTTTCTTTACGATCTCTGTCTATCATTTCTATTTAACCATAGTCTCAGATATTCATTTATTTCATTTTCGTTGACTTGATCGCATGAGTTTATTCGAGTTGCCAGTGAGTTTTGTCCATCTGAACGAAAATTTTGAATTATCTCCAAATTTATGTATCAAATGTAGTTTATTTCGGTTGTGCAAGACTTGGTTTAAAGTTCTTTGATTTTCAGCTATCGCGTCTCATTTGCTATGAACTTTAGTTTTCCCTAATTTTCAGGTAGAAAATGTCGCAATTTCAAGGCTACTGGAAGCTTGACAAGTCTGACAACTTCGATGAATACATGAAGGAAGTGCAGGTCGCTCTCATGACGAGAAAGATCGCGTCCACTCTCAAGCCCGATCTCGATATCAAAATCGAGGTAAGGTCATAACTTTCTCGAACATTCTCTTTCTTTTTGGAACGAATTTTTGCTAATAAGTAAATGGTCTGGTAGCCTTCTACGAATCCAAAATGATATTCTGTAACTGTGTCTACAATTGCCGCGTTACCTCATTCATACAAGATAGAACGGGAGTAGATCTTGCTCTTATTATATTTAGCAGGTAAGGATGCGAAGATCAGCTAATTTTCAAATCGTCAACGGATATTAGACCTTTCAAAATAACGGATTTCCTTGAGGGTAACAAATGGACGCTCCACTCAGAGTCGACATTCAAGAATCACACGCTGGTCTTCACGCTGGACGAAGAGTTCGAGGAAACGACTCCCGATGGCAGAAAACTGCGATCCAAAGTCAGCCTGGTTGATGGAAAAATCGTCCACATTCAGGTAGTCATTGGCATAAATCACAATTTCGTGACTGAAATGTCATTGAGTGGGTTTGTAGACAATCGTCTAGTGCGCGAAATATTGACATTTCGAGAGAAATATACAAAAAAAGAAAGCAATAAAATTTCGCAAACATGTCTTCCATGTTATTCAATCAGAAACAAACCTAGGGAGAACTAAAGTTAGAATATCTTTGCAACCTACCATCCCCTATAATGTGTTAGTTTGTATCTATAGTCTGAGATTATCAACAAATTTCTTCCTGACGTGGTGGCGTCATAATGTAAATTTCGCTCGAGCAACTATACCTCGTATTTTAGTCTAATTCAAACGCTCCATAGGTCTGATCAGAAAGCGAACACACTTTTGATATTTCCCGTGAAATTTTAAATTCCTAAACAAAAGATTATGAAACTGTTTGAATCAAGTCAAGTCAATCAATGTTTCAATTTGGCATCTCAAATCAGCAATTTACAACTGCTTGGAACGCAGAAGTTGATAAGTGGCAGAATCATTCGAATAAAGTACACCGCTAAATGCTGAATTGATAAATTGATAATCTAGCTGATATTCCAACGCAAAGTATGCAGACCTCGCTTGAGCATTCGTTTGGAAAGATTGAATATCTGAAGAAAATGATAAAAATAAAAGAATGTCCAGGAAAATGAAATAAAAGATTCTGTATTTAGAAAGCGATCAAAGCCGACGATCGAGACAGCGTGATTACGAGATGGGTCGATGGCGATCGCATGTTTGTCACTCTGGTAAGTGCATTTGAAAAAATATCAATCAAACATTTTGATCGTTGTGTTTTGATATTTTAAAAATTCAGCAATTATGTCTAGATTTTAGTAAAACCCATTTTATGACTAACCTATTATTCCAAGTTTAAAATGATTATTCTCATGGAGTTTAACCTCAATTCGCTAAAATAAACTCATAAAATTCTATCGGTCTATAAATGTACGGTAAAATTTATTCTCCATTTTAGGTAAGCGGTAGTGTGACGGCTCACCGTGAATACGCCCGATCGCACAAATAAGTCATCTTCTCAATCAGATCTAGTCCCCATTGGCTTTGAGTTGCATTGTCTCATCTGCAGGGTAATTGCATCATTTGAAGAGAATGGATACATTATCCCGTCCCTTCAACACCATTATTTCTGCTCAACGCATTTTTCATATTTCATTTTACTTTTACTTTCGACGAATAAACTATTCGATTCGTTTGTGAATTATGCTGTCATTTTTTGTCTAGTGAGGATAGTTGATAATCCCGAAAATAAAGAGAGGTAGAAAATTTATGCTGACGAGTTTTTGTATGAAGAGCTCCAATATTCAATGCATTTTTAATCCAGAGGTGAAAAAATTGCGAATTATGATGATTTTGCTCGTGTTGTTTGAAATTATTGAGTAAATTCATGCATCAATACTTTCTATCGAATAGGCTTTTCTAGTTTGAGCTTCATTTGTGGGTGCTTTTCAAATGTACGAAGATCAGGTTGAGGTGGGATTTCATAATATTTTTCACGATATTTCGAATAAAAGTGTCCATTGCAAGTTTACTTGCGAAATACTTGATGCATAACTTTCATTTTTCAACTTTCGTCAGTAATGAGGCTATAAATGAATTTTGAAAACTCGAAATTACGCGAAAAGTTTTCCGAATAAAAATTCTGAAAACTTCCCAATTGGAGTTCTTCATTCTTAGCCCTGACTTTAGTAATTCTTCCAAACTCTTCGATACCCAATTTGATCCCTTTCAAATTTCGAATTCGACATGCCCCACGTCTGTTTACATAGTGCATTTTGCCAATATAACGTCCTGGTAACCGTCCGTATTGATCTGTCGAACAAAAGATTGGGAAAATGGAGAGGAATGGGCGGGAAAAAAGAGGCGATGAAAAGTGTATGAAAAATGGGGGAAAGGGGAAGGCAAAAGAGCCAGGGAGTACAAAGCGTAAGGGTGCACCCACACGACAGAGACAAACCGAGTTTCTCTGTCCTCAGGTCATTCTCCCATTCCTCACTCCGCACATCACATTTCATATTCGTACAGCTCTCGCCTTTATCTTTATGATGCATTATCACACAGATCTAGTTTTTTTTTTCCTTTTCTCGAACGATTTTCTTCTCCGATTTTTACTCAAACTTAAACCGATTTTTCTATTCGCAATATTCTGAATGAATATTTGCTATCATTTGTTTGAAATTCAAACTTATTGTTTTCTCTTTCACTCATTTTTTAAAATTTGAATATTATTCTGGAAAGGGTGCACATACCCGGTTGAATACCGCAATTTTCATCGAATTTTTGACGTTCTTCCAATTTTCCCGCCTTTTCCCATATTTTTCTTCTGCATCTTCAAAGCACAACTAACAGTAATTACATCGCATTGCCAACGTATGCCGCAGCGCTTTTTCGGAAAGAAATTTAGGGTGCAGATGCACTCAGAAAGCAATAATTTTGGTGCAATTTTTTAAAAAGAATATCATGTTTCAAATCAATTGCATCCCCGCTTCAAATTTTCAGCCCATTTTTGTTTACATAACTCATTGTCAAATAACTTTTTTTTTCAATTTTCTGGTGAATTTGATAAAATTCGATTACACGAATTTCATTAAAAAAGGATTCCGCTGTTTAGCTCTTTGAAAACTATTGAAATGCCCCATCTATAAAGCTGTACTTCACGAAGATTTTATATTCCATCTAATTTTCTATGATTGAATATGGCACGTCATGCTTCCTTCTATTTATTTGCTTCAGTGCAATTTATCTTTGCTCTTCACTTCTTTTTCTTATCTTCATTTTAATTTGCGTTTCGATTCAGATTCGTTTTCACCGTTTGTCGCTATTTTCATATTTTCTTACCAGCTTACTTTCCGTTAATCCGTATTTTCTGCCTCCTAATCAAACTCCGTTGAATTTTTCATCAAATATATTCTCACAATTTAAAAAGAATAGACTTTAGTTTATCTGAAAACTTTAATTTTTATACCCGCACATCTCAATTTTTCATCATTTATTATAAATTTTGCTTTTCTTAAAAAAAAACCTCAATTATTTTATTTGTGTTTCCTAAAATCGTACGATTTTTACATTGATCCAAAATTTACCTTCATTAATTTCCTTTTCTACCTCTTTTCTAAACGATGCCATTTCGCACATAGTTTTTATCAATCTGCAAAATGCAGTGTGACAAATTTGCCGAAACAATACATCTCTGTATTGCGTTGACTGTTTGGCGATGATTGTTTGACCCTGTTCGCTGATTGACTCTTTCCCTTGTAGGCCGAGCGGCCAGTAACAGGAAAACAGACAGGACAGGACAAGGCAATGGCACTGGAAATCGGGTTGGCCGCATGCGGCGTCTGCCTCGTCTTCTTCGGCTCCATGTTCGTCCCCGTCAGGAGTTGCGATTCGGGTGACGGTGGGAAAATTTTCAAATTATTCAAAAAACCGAGCTTCTTGGAAACTTCGTCCAGGATTTTTTATTTGCCAACACTTTCTGCGAAAAATGAATGAACCTCCAAATTCGTGATTTGCGAACTGGGCGAATTTTCAAAAGAGTCGAAAGACAGTGACTCTAAAACATCGCAATTTAACATAATAGTGTAAGGAAAAAGATAAGAAAGCACTATTATCTGTCCTTTCTCAAATTGCAACTTGACAATTTTCCATTTACAAAATGTTCTTGTTCGATAATTCTCTTGGAACAACTATTTTTGTTGTAGAAAGTGCGAAACTATATACATCGGTCACGCCATATGAATTAATACATGATGTCATAGAATCTCATAATTCTAGATGACATTCTCTGAAATTTCATTTTATGAAAATTGAAGCGGAATTTTAGAAATGCTATTGATTTTTGAAATTTCCAGTTGAACATGGCTGCAAACCTGTTCAAATAGCAAAACTTTCTACCCTTTCAATTTGAAGTTTGAAGCATAATTGTCATGGTCAGGTTTTCTTCCTGCATCATTGCTGCACCTTTCCTTGCGAGGTTAAAATTGCTTGAAATCATCGCCTAATTCGATGAAGAAAAGCAAAGCGAGGATGTTTCCTAGAGAATTTAAAAAAAAAAAAAAGATCGAATGATCTGCGAAAGCATACAAAATTTTTTTTATCAACTATTCACTTTCAATTACATCTTACTCTGAATCATAAATGCGAAACACCATTTTTATGGCATATTACCTTACCTACTGATTTCTTTATTGTTAGAAGGAATTTTAAATTATCCAGTGGAATCCTTAAATTTCTTGGGATACTGACGAATTCATGCATTTTCTTAAACATAAACACTTTTCAATGTTCAAATAAAATGGTTTTCTTCAGGCATATTCGTGCAATGGCTCATGTCCTTGGCCATTCTGATCGTCGGTTTTTTCACTTTCTGGATCCAGAATTTCCCCGGCTTCTACCCGCTCGCTATGCTCGGAGGCGCATTTTGGACGATAGGTAAAAAAATAAAATGTTTGAAAAAAAAACAATTTGCGAAAAATCTCACGAACCACGAGACGAATGGTTGTTTCAATGACCGATTACTTGAGACGAAATAAATGATACTAACTTTCGATGCGCAGAATTAGCGCATTGTTTGCAGCAGATTTTACGCTATTGTATCGTATTCAAAGAATGAGTTAGACGACTATTTGTAAATACGCAATGTCCATTTTGCATATCCGAATTTGTAAATCATTTATTTCGTCTCAAGGCATCGGTCATTGACAATAACATCTGAAAAGTTTGGAAAAATAACGTGGTAATAGTTTACTTTTCTGAAATTTCAAATTTGAACTGAATATTACTTTGCTCATTTGAATGAATGATAAGATATTAAAATCTTAATACTTTTGAAGTTCCAGAAAATAGACTCGAGCCTCATGTTTTCATGATTTTTTAATTCAGGCAATGCAACGGCGATTCCAATAATGCATCGCATCGGTATGGCAATGGGAATGCTGATTTGGAACACGGCCAATTGCACCATGGGGTTGGTCATTCCCTGAGTTATATTACAGTTCTTCAGTTCTCAATATCAAATCATTTTAATGAGTCTTATTTCTATTATGATTTTGCGACTTTGATAATAAGTGAGAAGTAAAAATACTTTCCTCTACTCTCTTCTCAAAAAGTTGGTGTGGACCACAGAAAGCCGAAAAGTATTTATCC
Source organism: Diploscapter pachys (assembly GCA_002287525.1). NCBI lineage: Eukaryota > Metazoa > Nematoda > Chromadorea > Rhabditida > Rhabditidae > Diploscapter > Diploscapter pachys. The sequence goes on along the minus strand of LIAE01010479.1, from coordinate 32,605 downwards.
ATAATTTTCTTAGAATAAAATTATTCGATTTCAGTTGGGCAGGCGGTCGCTTCGGTCTGTTCGGCATGAAGGCCAATATTCCCGCAAGTCCCATTCTCAATTATGCAGGACTCGCCTGCGTCATCGTCGGGTAATTTTTAGAATATTAAAAAAATGAAATTGAGCCCATTTCCTTTAAAAAATATTTTTTGAAAATTGTTCTCAAAATGAATCTTTTCTACATGGTGAACATATGTTTCAAAACTGACAAGATTATTCTTTTTGAATTCATCTCATTGCCATTGCCAGTATTTCCTATCTTTTATCGATTTTAAAATTTTCAGTGGAATCCTATTTTCGCAAGTCAAGAGTACGCCTGCTGAAGCTAATGAGCAGAAAAAGACGAAAAGACACTCGCTGAAATTGGTGAGGAGAATTTTTCCATAATTGAATAAAAATTGAATTATTTGGGATCAAAACCTGTATCTTTCTGAATGATTATATTGCTCAATTCAATTTTAAATTTATTTAGCAATTTATTCATTCAAAAATAAGATCAATATTCCTCAAATGGTATTTTTCTAAACCTGTAATTTCAAATTCTCAATATTTTGTAATCATCGGCGATTTATGAATTGCGAGAAATCGAGATATGAGGAAATGATTAAAGAAAAGAAACCTTACCCTAACTTCACCTATCCTAGTGTTCATGTCCCCTTGTCTTAACGTCTTGCGGTTTTGATATACGATAATTATTCGATAAATTTCAGGAAGACATAGAGAATTCAGCCGAGAAACAGGCGCTGAACCCGAATCCCGGCTCGGACACAGACGATGCAGTTGACGTGCAAATTGCCGTCCCTGCCAAGCAGAAGGAGAACACCGTTTCCGAGAAGGAGAAAATTGGGTGCGAATGTTTATGATGCTGCTGTCATTCTTTTTGCAGGATTTCTTATTTTGAAAAGATTTTTTTACGAGACAGCGAATTTTTCCAAAAAAAAACCTTAAAATGTTATTTTTTTAGAAGTCGATAATTCATATTACTGATTAATTTTTCTGAATTCCAGTGCGATTCTACTTTCCCTGTTGGCAGGCGCATTCTACGGCAACACATTTGTTCCGGTGATCTACATGACCGATCATCCAGAGATGTAAAAATTAATTCAACAAAAAAGATATTTTTCTATAAATGAGAAGAAGAACGTTCTGCAAAACATTTTCCTTCCCAAACTGATCATCTTTCAAACAACCCAGAGGAAAATATCTCTAGTCAATGTATGCCTATCTTGATACATTCTGGTTTTTTCATGAAAATTTCGTCGGAAAATTGAAAGAAAAAGATGATTATCAATAAGACATTTCCGATTTTCAAATATAAATTACAAAAACTCCAGATTCGTCGGTTACCCAACGGATCAGTTATCGTATGTTTTCTCGCACTTCTTCGGCATTTTCCTCACTGCGACCATCATCTTCGTTGTCTATGCAATCTTCAAGTAAGGAGAATATATCTTCTATTTATTTTGAATGAAATCTGAGTACTTCACTCTTTGTAAGTACTGAAGAAAACGGATGAGATTCTTGCTTTTCGATAATATTTTTCATGGCACAGTTCGAAATGTCAAACTTGAAAAATTGGGTGTAGTCGTTGCGCACAAAAGTAATATTTAGATATTTTCATGAAAAGATTCAACATTTCTTTCTTTGAAACAACTGACTTTTTGTATTTTTAATGGAATTCTAATGAATATCGGTATAATGAATTAAATATATCTTATTCAACTCACCTTCCTACCCTCTTACCTTAGCCCTACCTTCTTCAGGCCTAAATCTTATCACTATCACTTTCTTATATGAATCTGTTGTTATATTTCATGAAACGACATATACTGTGTAAAATACCCATTTTGTGCGCAATGGCCGTTCTCCCAGAAAAATTGGAACATTTTTTGAATGCGTCAAATCCGAACTTTTTACATTTAACAATGAGAATTCTCATTCTAGTGTAGAAATGTGAATCTACCAATTCCAAGATGGAAAATTAATCAACAAATTAATTTTCAAAATTCCTCGGAAAAAAGATTATTTTCTGCACGAATTGATTGATGTATTTTCAGAGGATTAATTTTCAGAAAGAACCGTCCATACGTGAAGAGCGAGTGCTGTCTGCCGGCGCTGGTCTGCGGCCTCTTTTGGGGCATCGCACAGTCCGCGTTCTTCATTGCTAATCAACATCTGAGTCAAACGGTCGGTTCTTTCTTCAGAATTGCTTTTTTCATTTTTATATTTCTTGAGCAATTTTTAGTATATCGGAATTTGTGTCGATTTTTTTTCGAGAAAAGGATAATTTCAAGTTGTAAAATATTAGATAATCCAAATCATTAAAAAAGATAATTAATTTAAAAAAAAAAAAACCTATAAAGTCATCTAAATTATAAATTGCTTTTTTCAGATAACATTTCCGATCATAGGAATGCTGCCCGGCTGTATAGCGGCCTGTTGGAGCATATTCTATTTCAAGGAAATTCGGGTATGTCCATTTTCTGCATAAAATTTCCAAAAATCATTGGCTTGTACTTTTCTTAAGAAATAGGGTTTTCAAATTTATCAGGAACAGACAATGTTTTCTGTACCATCCTCTCAATAGTAATAAAAAATTAATTTTTCCCAAATTTTAGGGTCGTCGTAATCTGACAATTCTTGGCATCGCGATGACGTTCACGGCGTTGGGCGGTGCGATTGTCGCCATTTCCAAGGATTTTAAATTCTAGTTGAATCAATACAAATAGGCTTTCTGAAGGAATTTCGTCATTATTCAGTCAGGTTTTTTTTCTTTCCAAATCAGTCAATCTATTACCTTTTACACTGACAAATTCTTAGACTTTATTACCAATTTAAAAACCTCAATAGATACAAAATCATAGGAGAAATCGTTTTCCTACCGTCCTTCACTTATTCTTTTACATGTCTTTAGATTTGTGATTTTTTCTAGTAATTGTTCTTGTTCGATGAATCAGTCAATGTCTTGCCGTGCAATATTTATCGAGTGTTGATCAGTGATGGTTAGAAGTTTCTATTTGATAATTTTTCAAGAAAATCTTTCCAGATCCATCACTGATTTTTAATCTTTCTGTGCCTTTTCCGAGCTCATCAACGCTGAATTTCCTCGACTTTTTTTATTTCTGATTTTTCACTTTGTTCCAATTTTGTAAGCAATCGACTTCTCGACATGTCGTAATGTGATCTCTTATCCTTATCAATCATCTGTTGATTGTGATTTTGAAAATGAAGAGCTTGATCAAGATTACCTTACAAATGAAAAAAAAAACTAAAAATAGCAATGAACAATGAAAATTAGCATATATTGATTAATTCGCACGAATGGCGCATTTACATCCGAAATGACGCTAAGCATCGGCGTAGGGAAGAAAAGGCTAGTTGATCCGACGTGCCGATCATTCCCATCCCAAGAACCACTTGTTTATCAGCCACCACAGGAAACAGGTCATCATCTTGGCACATAACAAAATTGGCAAATAATTCCACTCGAATCCCACAATTCGCCATATATTTAAGAGCGAATGTCTGCACCAATCAAATTCGGTCGGAACAAGGGTCCGCCGATTTGGCTGTGTTTTCATATATTTTGTTCAGTTTTTCACACTGATTCTCATGATGATAACCGTTTTTTTCGAAAATTGATTACTGTAGCGGATTACGGTAGCTCGAATGTTTTCAGATCCGACCTTGGGAAAGAATTCATAACTTCCTTATTTCTAAACCAAATCAAATGGGGTTTTCGTGCCAGATTCGTCATCAGCGTAATCGAAAATCCCCAAAGACAAAAAATCAGTTTGAAATTTGAGGGTCAACTTCTTGGGTACCACCCCATACTCGATTTTTATGTTCAAAACGTCACGCATTTTTAAAAGCGAATACAACCTCCGCCGGCCGGCTGATTTATTTTATAGTAATTTTAAAATTTTGAGAAAAATTCTACAATATGCACACCAGTTGATAGAGCTTGAAAAACTGAGAAGCTTTTATGAAGGCACCTCCGAAAAATTTTTGCGCCATTCGACTCAGCTCGTCGAACTGAACAATCTAATATAGGTTTTGGGGGTGTCAGGATGACATTTGAAATTTAACCCCCGGGCTCGGACTTGAAAAATTCGGAAAAAAATTCCGGATTCATGATTTTCAGGTCGAATAAGTCAGAAACAACTAAAAAATCTCGGAAAAACGACATTTTTGCCACTGGTCACCCCCCTCTCTATAGAGTTGATTCTCTCACAAACTGTCTTAAGCAAAATCCATGAGAAAACAATTTGTAACACATTCAGACCTAGGAAGGACGATCGTCAGAAACCCCTTGCGACCTACCCCCCATCGATTTTTTTCGTCTGACGAAAGTGCTCCCTAGGTCTGAACATATTCGAAATATAAGATTTGCTGTTGATTTTAGGAAAGACTAAAATGAAGTTTTCGCTAGCTACCATTCTAATAAAATGCTCATGTTTATCATGATTGAACCGTTTGATAATTGTAAATGGAACGAATTTGTGAAGTCTATTTATTGTTTTTGACTGAATAATCATTAAAAGTACATTGAAGAACACGCTGTTTTTATCATCGGAATACAATGAAGTGCAAACGGAAGATTTTACGAACATAAAAATTGTTAGTTTTATTTTAGTGTGATTAAATAAATTCTCTGATTAACTCATATATAATTTTTGAGGAACATAATTTCATAAAGATTACTATAAGTTAATTTTCTATTTTTGCCATCTTGATCTTGATTCAATTATATTAGGGCTATTTTTCTCATAATCAGATGAATTTGTCAGATTATTCGTTTAAGATTCAATTGTTTGGAAAGGTTCGACTCTTCTCTATTTGCCATCCTCTTTACGATTCAGTTTGCTTCAGTGATTACTAAATGGTAAATTTACTATTTCAAATTAATCATTTCGTTTAGATTTACGATCAATTTTATGTCATATTCTATGTGAATTTTCTTAAATTTATCCTTCTTTAATTCTATTATTTATGGAAACAATGTGTATTTTCAGAGATTCCTTTCTCTATAATAATTATTTAAGGTTTACAGAAATGCACGCATACTCTTGATCATGTAACTAACTCTATACAGCATTTTCGAAAGTTTATCCGCCCCTTTCTTTTATCACATATTAGGAGCATTTTTCTTTACATGAAAATGCATGTTTTCGAAGTTATCTCATTATCTGGCTTACCTAAACCTAAATTTATTTACGCATATTGAGCGTCTAAGTTAAGGTAAAAAGAGCAGCTAGGTGCCTTAACGTTAGGTGACTTTATTCGTTCTGTTAGTTGCTAGGCAGCCTCGAAGAGCGGCGGTTTCGTTAACTCGAAAAGACGAACTGAAATAATGCGTTAGAAAGAAGGAAAACAGACAAACAGACGTGCGCACGTCCCCTACAATTGAATGAATAAATCATAAAGGGGAGTGGTGAAGTTGGCCGTTATTAAGACTTAAGGCAAGTACTTCATGCATAAATGCCCCTTTGAGATTTTACATATTAGAATTAGATTTCAGATTTTATCATTATTATTATCCTTCGTCTGAAGACTATGAATTTTCACGACTTTGTAACGTTAAACGAGAATTCAGAGAAAAATTACCATGCAATTATTGAGATAGAATTTTCACTTTGTTTCGAAATTGGTTATCCTCTTCAATTTTTTTGATTCTCGATTTCGATTCTGAAAATTTTTAGTCATGTTATATTAGCTTACAACTAACTATATTATGAGCTTTTCTTTATGCGAGTTTGTGAGGTATCAATGCAATTCTATGACGAGCAGAATTTTCTTAGAATTCGAGTTGTAAAATTTTATTTTTCCCCAAATACCAGTGCATAAAGACTTCAGCTGCAATTGTTTTCTTAGAATCGGAATTAGTCAGACTTATAAGAATTCGCATATTTTCTAAACTCTTGCTCACGATCACATTATGAATGTACTGGAAACTTGTTCATAAATCGATCAATTCTTATTTTTCAACTGACGAGACTTTTTACTAAACCGTGTTCTGTTTGGTTTTCTCCAATCATTCTCAAGTTGAATTGTATGTATTTTTCTCGTTGTTCTTGTTATTGACTTTTTCTGCTCGGCGTTCAATCATTTCACAGCATTTCGAAAGAGGTATTCTGAAAAATCAATCACAACTTAACACTTTATGATGAGAAGACAAGCTAAAAGTGTATAGGAAAATGATTTTCTTCTTTTACATATTATTTTTTATTTATTGGAAAGGTGTAAAATTGAAAAAATACCGAAATTTTCATAAGTTAATTATGGTGTCATCATCGAATTTTTTCATGAGAATCTCTACTTCCTATATCTTTTGAATTTGAATCAAATTATTTTCTAGATCTGAATTTCGGCTGTTTTCTCGGTTTTTTGATTTCCAAGACAGTCCAACTTCTCGCAGACGAAATGTGTGTTGTCGACTATTTACTTATTTACAGATCTACACATAAGCATTACTCACTCGCATACTTTCACGAGAATTGATCATAACTGGATTTTTTCTCCTTATAATCTTTGACGTTGCGTTATATTATTCAGTACATAAAAGGTGAGACTTTGAATATTTATATTTGAGAATGTCTAGAAATCCGGTTTTTTTTTTTATATTCGTAATCAGCAATTAGGAAAATTATTTTATTGTGATATTACGCCTTGTGATTTTCTGCGTTATTAATATTTTGAATGATTTTGAGAATAAGTTCGAAAAAGTCATAATACTTCATTTCTGGACTTACGGTCGGTCACGGCAACAAAATAACTAACCAGTAAAAACGTCCCCGTACTAACCAGTGATTCAGTATTTTTCGAATTACTGGAGCAGTACTGGGCAATACTCGCCAGCTGTCTCGTGCTGAATATAAATACCAATCAAAATGATTTTAGATAGTCGAGACGGAGGAAATCGGCATTAGTGATTGGAGGAAGCCTACGAACGGGCTGCCGAAAGGCGGAAAGGAGATTCGAGTTGTGGACGAACAGCTCATGCCTCCATCCACCACGTCGATATTCCCCATGTGCTGCTGCAATCGAAATGGAAATGCAAGGCAGAAGAAGATTGTGCAGAATGGCAAAGAGGTACAATTTCTGCTATTGTTATCTCGATTTTTCGATGACTTACCGAGGGAATAGTTTAGATTGATTGTTTTCCTATCTTTGCAAATTTTATCCCAACTGAATATGTTTTTTTTGCAATTTCTTTTTCAGTTCATTTCATGAATGTTCGGTTTACCAAGACTGAAAACATTCATTATTTTAAATCTTCATTAAATAGAGAATAAGGTTACGAAGTTATGATCCATCGTTTTTTCTTCTCAACTCGTTCAAAAATTGTTATAATCGGATGAAAAATTTCAGGCGTTGAGTATTGCTGAACTATCCTCGAGTCCTCAACAGAATGGAGACGGCCGACTCGTTGTGCCCCGAGTCATTATAAGCAGTCCTTCGACCGGCTCACATCAGATACAAATCGATATGAGCGACGACGAATTCGAGACTGCTAGGCAAACCGTTAGAGACAGCAAACAGTCAGTTTAAAACTAGCTAAATGTTGTAAATAAGATGATGGATAGACAAAATTTATCTTTCAATTTCATATTTTGCGATTTGACAGTTAATGAAACGATAATTTCTATATTCCAATGTGACAAAAAAACTCATGAAGACCAAAAATATTTTTATAGAAAAGTTGGTAATCTATACTCAAAATAGGATGACGAATATGAGTCTTCAAATTACTTCTATTATGGCTTTCAGGGAGTTTCTCTCGATGCGTGAACTTATGCACGACGTTCGTCTGGAGGAAGGTCTGACGACTCGCTCTCTGCCTCAAGACAATCCCGATCCATCCCCGTCCACCTCCAACCCAGTTGGCAATTCCATTCCCCACGCTAATGGAAACAGTCAACACACAGGATCTCGAATCCAATCCAGTATTTGATTAATTTATTATATTTATTTGAAATCTAAAGAAAGTGAATAAATTTTCTAAATCGAACTTATGAACTAGCGAAAAATCCGTTTTAGTCAATCTTGTGAACTTGTTCGCTGATAATGAATCAATCGGGCAAATTATTACTCGCACTAAATTATCGATCTAAATCGGAACTACTTATGAAGAATAGTCATCTGATTGGTTTGTTTTCAATCTAAACTCAAATGATCTATATTTGAAGAAAAAAATTTCATAAATGTAAGTGTCGTCATTTCAGGTGGCCTATTATCGTCTTCTTGTCAAGAACCAGAACCCTCCACGTCTCTCCCATCCCGTGCCCGTCGTGCCGTGTTCAATGCATCTGGAGACATCTCATCTCGTTCACAAGCCTCCACTCATTCCCTCTCAGCCAGAATTCCTCATCTGCAAGTTGCCACTGCAGCACCGTCAACCTCTCTAACGTCCTCGTTAATTTCCACAGCCCCACAATTCGTATTGACAGTGGTAGCGATAACTTATGCATTCTTCGCAAGACTTTTCACGACCATAGGCGATAAGATTTTTCAGTAGATGATATTCATCATTGATTCATAGATTTTTGTTTCGATTTTGAAATTTGAAATCTAAATTTATAATCTTCAGACGTTCGAATATTCTTATCATTATTAAATTGTTTATGTACATCTAATTTACGAAGTTTTATCTTTTTAGCTAATTAAGTTTAGTTTCAATTTTTCAAATTCAGCTGTAAGTTGGTGCTCAAATATCGAAAATTTCAGTTTATCATATCTCGATTTGTGATACAAACTATGAAAATTAGAAATTGTGAATAAATTACAGACCCGCTTACATTTTTAAATACAGATTTTAGGTGCCTTAATAGATTCAGCAACTAGAAGAATTTCGAATTGATCTAGTTGTGGAAGATAAAGTGCTTTGGGGATAACCTTTTCCTTTTTCGAAATGGATGAATCAACTTTGCGATGGTCGTTGCTCGTTTCTGTTCACTTCGTGCATAGATTTACTCCGGCCTTTGACGGACACTTCGGAAATCTGAAAATCGACAAATAATTTTGATCTTCATTTATTTACTAATTCATATTTCAAAAGATATCGTGTGTAAGGTAGAAATCTATTTTTGAAACAATCACCTTTCGATGATCGAAATCGATTTGTTGTTTGTGAGCGATGCAGTCCTTCAGCATCTGCATGCAGTTGTCCAGAATCGGCTCCGCGTTTTTGATGCTGTTCATGCTTCTGGAATTTTTGAATAATGATGTAATTCAAAATTAAGCATGATTTTCGCCATTTCAACTTTAGGTTCGAGTGCTTTTGTCTTACACTCTATTTTTTCTTTGGGAAAAAGTTTTTATTCTGAACAAAAGTATTGGCGGCCCAATTTTTTCTTTAAATAAAATTAAAGTTACCGAATAGCATTGTCCAAATCGGAATGAACGACGTCGAGCGACGAGCGCTGCTGATCCAAAGCGATGCGGCGAGTTATCAGAGCGGGCAGATTTCGATTTACGTGCTCTGAAAATAATTTCTTAAACTCGGTAGGAAAAGAAAGTTTTTTCATTTTCATAAGCGTGAATGTTTTTAACAGATAATTTTTAGTGGTGCATAAGTGTATACCCTGAAGCCGATAAAGTGCAACTGAAGGATCGTGATCGAGAATTCGAAGGCCTTCGGCGATTCGTTCGGACACTAAAAACATGTTTATTAGAAGGTAAGTAACTTTTCTAGCTTTATTCCTCAAGGCTTGAATTGAAACTATTGTTTTCAGATAGTATTGTTTTAGATTTTCATAATTCTTACACAATCTGCATCGACTGTCGAGCTCCTTGGATTTCGCGTGCATTTGTTGGGTCTGAGACATCGTGGGCCACATCTAAAGAAATTTCAGATTTAGAAAAAAGAGTTTCTAAAAAAATAAAAGATATCAAAGATGCCTCGAACATCTGACAGTAAAAATATACATAACTTTGAAAATCAAATTTTATAACAATGGAAGAATAAATGTAACAAACAAATCAATGAAAACAGCGCAATTTTGTCAACCTAATCTAAAACAACTCTAATCATAAAATGTCTGAGTGAAGTATGTCAATTTTTCATCATCTTCAAATAATTTTAATATGCAGCTTATTTTTCAGAATATTTTCTGAATAATTAGATAAAAATTGACCAACTTCAACAATCGACTTTATCAATATTCTAATTAGCATGTTTCTTTTTGAGCGTGGTAGCCATTTCCTTCTGAATTTCCTCGTTTCTCTCTGCCTTCTTCTCCCAAGTCAGTCGATTTTCGAAGAAGAACACCTTCTCCTTTTCCGCTTCAATCTCCCTCTTTTCTTTCTCGATTTCTTCCAGTTTCAACTGAAAAATGAATTTTTAAAGTTTTCAATTTACAGAAAAAATAACGTGATTAAAGAGAATAAATTTTCTAATTGAAAGAGAAAAAAACAACTCTTGAAAAGTAATGTTTTTCAAAGAAGCATAGAATTTACCTTGAGTTGCAATTTCTCGGCCTGCACCTCGACAAGTTCCTTTCTTTTCGCATTCCACGCGGCGAATTCCTTGATTTGGCCTTCCATCAGCTGCTTTTCCTCTTTTTCTTTGATCTGAAAAAAAAATAAATATTTTTAAAAATCGTGACTTTTCAAATTTTTAATTTTCATACCTCATCAATTTTATCCCTGATGGCCTTGCTCAATTTCAGTTCTTCCTTTCCTTCTTCCACACTCACTTCGCCGATTTTCTTCAGCAACTGGTCAATTTTCTCATCTGAAAATGAAAAATAGAATTCTCGAAGAAAATTCGGTCGAAATGATTTTCTTTGAAAAATACCTGGATTCGCCTCAATTTGCTTGGTAAGCCTTTGCACGATGAGAGATTTGACGGTAGGAAGAACCTTATTCCAATCGGCAGTCGAGATGACTGCTTGTCTGGAAGAAAAATATCGTAAAATGAGAAGTTGAGAAGATTATCAACATGTTATAAACATTCAGATTTTTAATTCTGATGAATTCGTTGAAGAATTAGCATGAAAATGGATTTCATTTTTTTAATTTCTCGCGACACAGGGAAGCCGCATATTTTCTGAAAATCAGCGATATTTCTTCCAAAATCCTCTTACTTTTCATAGAGCAGATCAGCCAGAACCTGTATGGAATAAGCGACTTCCTCCTTCAGTCCTTTCGTGCTCTTCACAATCCAAAGCAGCGTTTTTCCCACCAAATGCTGAGGATTCGTGATGTCGAAGTGGTCATCGAAATACTCGTTCTTCAGGTACGGGAATTTCAAAGTCCTCTGAAAATTGTCGTATTTTCTTCTGTAAAAGACTTCTTTCATAAATAAATGCAAAAAATTCATCTATAATTTGCTCAAATAGGATGAGGATATTTAAAATAGAATTTTTTTCTATGAATTTGACCTCTTCATCCTCCCTGTCATCTTCTTCACTGGTGGACTCTTCCTCTGCCGCCTCCCCAATTTGCATGGTCTGTTGATCCAAAGGCAGCTCCACCCATTTAATGCAGGAGTGCAGGGCTGGAATGAAAGATCGTTTGAAAGATTAGGTAAGAACCTACTTTTCGGGATATTCAAAATTTGAATTGAATGCTATATCGTTAACTTGGAAGAAGAACATGTCAATAAATGTCTCATTATTTTTAATTTTTCGAAAAGTAGACTTTAGTTGAAGATGAAATTTTTAAAAATCATTTTATTACTGTACATCCTAATTTTGAATGTGAACTTTCAAAATTTAAAAGTTAGCGTTTACATAATCAGGATTGTCAGGAGCAAAACGCTAATAATAAGAAAAATCTTCCAAATTTAATGAAGGTAATTTTTTTACCCAATAGATTGAGCAACTGATTGTCCATCTGCTCCTGCTGCATGACCATAGTGCCGATGCGAGCTGCCGCTGAAGGTTTAAAAATGTTCGAGAAAATAACCAATCAAAAAATACTCTGAATATCATTCTTCTCCAGGAAATAGTCGATAACCATGCAGGCAGTGTGATCGTTCAGGAAAATGCCGTAATTGATCTAGAACGTTTCATTTTTTTTTTTTTAAATTTTTATCGTGAATTAGAAAAAAGATGTCTTCATCATGAAATTTGCAAATTCAGATTCGTTTTATCTTATAAATTAAAAAGATTATTTTTAAATACCGGATTATTGAGAAGTTTGACGAGTGTTTTTGGCTGATGTTTGAGCAGCAGCCGAACTGCAGCGTATTCAGACGAAGCCAGAATGTTGGCTGCATTTGGCGTGTGACGTAGCTTGTACAGCATGTCCATGATGTCGTTTACCTGAAATTTTAAAAATTTCAATAAAAATTCCTAATTAAACAAATTGTAAAAATTGAATAAGTTTCCGATTCAGAAACATAAATATAAAAAAAAATAAATGAATAAAAATACCTGGTCCTTATGTTCAGCGATGCAAACAGCGGCATCCACATCGACCGCGCTGGCCATTCCCCCGCCCACGAACTTTTTCTGCACAGAACTGATCCACTCGTAGTCGCCGGAACGAAGCAATTGTTGCAACTGGGAGTGACGCGATGACCATTCCTAAAATTAGAAAAATTTACCACTTTTAGTTTTTTTTGCAATTTTCTCTGAACTATAAATTTGATTAGCATTTTTTATTGACATAGAATTTTTCGGGAAGAATGGTCAAATATAGGTCATTTTGAAATTTGATAGAAAAATCCAACTTTCTCAAGGGAAAACGCTCCCGTCAGCAACAGCCTCCGAAAGGAGATTCGCGAATTTGAGATCCGATTTAGAAGGCGAAGAGTCGCCATTTTTCTGGAAATCAGATAAATTTGAAAAATCGAAAATCAAGAAGATATCCAACTGTAAATAACAGTATTATATCAAATAATAAAGGGATTAAATATTGGAATAGTTTATTTAAAAATCATAAAATGAGATTCCAAAAATAAAATTCCGTTTACTGCGGCGCTTTCAAATTATCATGAAGCAGTCTTCTGGTTTGCAATCGATAAAGACCGTCCTGACATTTCTTGTATTGAAATCGGGTGAATCCTTCGGGAACGGGACAGCCGTGATTCTCCTTCAGATGGTGCGAAAGAGAGTTGCCGTAGGAATAAGTCTTCGTGCAGAGATGACAAACATATGGATGGGTAATAGCGTTCTGAAAAGATTAAATGAAATTTTTGAAAAAAATGGTTTTTAATTTGGTAGTTTTAAAAAAAGAGTTATTCGTATTTTGCTAAAATTTAAATCTACCTGTTGATGCTGCAAAATATGCTTCTCATAAACCTTCTTCCATCGGAATTTCGCTCCACAAGTTTCACATGCAAACTTTGGTTCCTCATGAACTGATTGATGGCAAATTAGGTCATACTAAATTTCAGTTTTTCGTTTTTTTCTCTCAATTGTCTTACCTGAGAATAGAAAGTCTTATTGCAATTCTCATAAGGGCAATCATAGACCCGAGCTCTTTGCGTATGAGCGCTTTGATAGTGACTGAAATAAAAAGATACAAATTTTCAAAAAAAAAAAATGAAATTACCGATTTAACATTGATGGCCCTGGCATTGCTGCACCACAAATATCGCAAATTTTCGTTGCGAAGTGTCGACGGACATGAGAACAGAGCGTCTTCTGAAATCTTCACAATTATATTTCTCATGAAAAAGTTGGCTCTGCATTTAGACAAGTATCTGCATGAAATGCGCCGAAATTCACCCTTTATGCTAATTTCTCAAATGGTTATCGTAATAAAAGGATCTAAAAACAAGTTAATTCCAACCTGGTCATCGCAAACTTTCATGCAAAGTTGACACTGCAATGAAGGATCGATACTCTCTTTCCTCTGATTCCTCTTCAAATGCGTCAGAAAATTGTCGATTCGGCCGAAAAATCGCGAACAAAACGGGCAGGCGATCGATTTTTCACCGCTGTGATGCTCGACATGGCGTCTGAAAGAAAAGGTTCTTGAAGAAAATAAGAAATTCATTTTGATTTGTCCATTAAAATGTAAAATATTGATGATTTTAGAGAAAGAAAATGGCGATTATGTTTTTTTTTAGAGATTCATGCAAATACCTCAAATCAGCTTTATTAGTAGTTTTGTACTCGCACAGATCCCACAAACAGTGATGCAACTTCTGTTCGTCCCGATCAGTTCCGTCCAGCAAATCAACGTGCGTTCGAACATGATCGAACAAATCTGTTACGTCATCGAATTGCATCTAAATTTTAAAAAATAACCTTTGAAAGGAAATTTCTTATAAAATATTTTTAATATTGTATCAGTCAAATGAATTGATAGTTCGTATGCTAAAAAGCGCCTTGCGAAAAATGCACGTCACGATTATACTGTAAAGAGGAAAGCTAGAGCGCAGAGAAAGAGTCCGTGGAGGATAGTGGAAAGAATGGTACCCAATTTCTCCTGCCTCACTCGTCCTTCTTCCTATTTTTCAACACACGAACTCTCATTTAATTTGACCGATAGAATAAAGTTTTAAAATTCACCCCGCAATATTTCCAGGAACAATTCAAAACAGACCCGTCGTACAGAACCTGGCAATACTCGAAAGCGCAACTGAATTTCAACTTTTAGAAAACAAAAATAAAATAATAAGAGATCCTTACGATTTGATATGCTTGACTTCGTCGTTCTTCAGCATTTCCTTGTATCCGACAAATTGGGATCTAGCCTGAAAAGTAACCGTTCATCATTTTTCGAACATGCATGAAATAAACCTGAAATAGGTGCATTGTGATGTGACGACTCAATTGGTTCAAATCAGCAAAAACCGAGCTGCACCCAGAAATCGGACATTCAATTTGACTATCTGGAAAAGAGTTATTGGAAGAAAAGGTAATCAAATTTTCATACCAAATTGATAAGTCCCCAAATATTCCAAATGGTTAACCTCGACATGTGATTTCAGTTTTAGAAAATCGAAAAATTCTTCGCCGCAAGAATTCCACTGACAGACAAAATTAATGTCTAAAATTCCTTTTTATAAAATGTTAAATTTAAAAATTCTACCTCCTACATCCGTTTTCGCGACCCAGGGCCTGTACTCGTTTTTCATAGATGAGGTACTTGGACTGTCTTCTGAAAATTACATGTTTCCCTTTAGCTTTTAGAAAAAGGAATAACCTTCATAAAGCAGCACTTGCCCATCTATCTGCTCGTAAGAATACCCGATCATTTTTAACCCTTCAAAGAAAATATTAATCTTAAAAAAAGTTCTAAAAAACCAGATACTGTAAACTTCGGATATAAACCGAGTAGTTCATCAGAAAGGAAGAAAAGTTATAAAACCCGAATAATTTTATTTTAATCAGCCGGTAAAATTTGAAGAACACGAAATAAAAGCGATAAAGTTTGAGGTAGAACGAAATAAATAAAAGCGTATACCACATCGAGACGAGGCTTGGTTTTGATAAGGTGATAATTATGACAAGAATGAAAGCCATTTACTCGTCATCAGTCGAGTCGTCGCTGTCGTTCTGAAAAATAATTTTTCTAAATTTGTCCTTCAAAGTGCAATTAGGTGACATTTACAGAACAATATGTGAAAATCTTCAAAGTTTTCGATGGATAGAAAAAAGGGAAAGAATATTTTCATCTTTCACAATTTTTGCAAAGATAAATAACGAATACCTACCGTTTTGACCTCCGTCTGCATTAAATGCGCATTGACATCGCTCTTCTTGAACTCGAATCTGCAGCCGGCCGTCGAGCACGCCGCAGAATCCGAGTCGAGTTGCTCGAACAGACTGGAAATTTCAAATAAAATACTTTCTTTTTTTCTGTAAAGTTGAAAGGTTCCTTCTTTTCAAACATTAAATCCGAGTAAGTGCCCGAAATTTCAAGAAGCATAATTGAAGAGAAGAAAAAAATAAATCTTTTTACCGATTGATACAAATCCTGTGATGAATCGCCGTGCAGTCGTCGCACTTCGCCGCGTTTGCGCTGCTGAAAAATAGATTTAAAATCGTGTTTTTCCCCGTAAAATATCGAGGATATCACCGAAATTTGAAGTTTTTCAGAAAGTTAATGAAAGTTGTAAGTAAAAAGAATAAAATAAACGTACTTGACGACAATCTTGTTGCAGGTGGAGCATTTGGGCAGAGAATATCTGTCTGTGAACAGGGTGCGCAATTCTGCAATGGCGCGAGACTGCAGACGAATGTTTTGGCCGGACTGAAAATTTAAAAAGAATTAAATTTCACAAAATCATGTTCCGAAATAATTCTTAAGAAAAATGCAAAATATTTGCTAAAATAAAAATATCGTGAAAAGAAATTTCAACACGTTTTCATAGAAAAAAAAGAAAAATGATGAACTTCTGAATACAATGTTTAAAGGAAATATTTTCATATCTTGTTTTTCATTTCAGAAGAAAAAAACTTCTTAAATAGTCTATTATAAACAAAAAAAACCCACAAACTCGACCCATTTGTTCTTGACAAGAGAGTCGATGAACGTCTCGACCTTTGCATGGCTCATCGGTTTGGGCAGCTTCTCGCCCATGCAGAGGGCCGCGTGGTGCGGCATCTGACCGTCGTTCTTCGCCATTTCCGTCACGAAACTCGTCAGCAAGTACAGCTCGTCCTGGCTAGAAAAAATATATATTTTTTAAATTTATCAGGAAATCTTTCGAGGTCCTTTATCGGATCTGAAGTGATTTATAACTAAATTTAGTGGGATTCCCCGCAATTTTTGATACAAATCGACACAGATCTCATTTTTCAAAAATGAAAATATTAGTGGTATCTCTTGATCTGCTTTCAAGAAATAATCATGTCTTTTTCATGAAATTGTCGAATTGCAAATGGAACAAAGTTCTTTCAGAAAAGAAAACTTAAAAATACTGCACTTGTAAGTCATCCCCGAAGAGAGAATCTTGGACTGTTGGAGTTGAGTGATCAGCACGACGTAGGCAATGCCCGACTCCTCGTCGTAGTGCTCAACGAGTTCGAGGCCGAGCTGGAAAGTAAATTTTCAACATTAGGAGGAAAACAAAAAAAAACATATATAAAGAAACAATTTACTCACATCTTTCGCATTGGCATTGATGCAGGCGACGATTTTGTGGGTGAGCTCGTCGATTTCCTTCTGATTCGCCTGTACATGCTCGATTACTTTGTAGTGGACTGGAAATTTAAAATCGAGTTCTTATGAATTTATAAATGTGTGTTACGTTTCATGATGTGAACGGCGATGTAACGGAGATAGTGGATAATAAAGTGCTTTTTCTGAACATACAAATTAAAAAAAAAAAAAACCAATAGTTCAAGTATTCGTTTTCAAAAGGAAAAAATAAAACGATAATTTATAATTTTCAGAATTTCTTAAAGAAATAATTGATTTGATTACCTTAACGAGACCACGAGCCATGAGGAATCGGAGCACGTATCTGTGTGGATTGCCGAACTGCATGCAGCGGTTTGAGAGGTCCGCGAGACTCGGGACCTGGAATTGGAACTTCTTTGATTTTTAACCAATCTCATTCTGCTACTTCAACTTCAGTTTACTCTAGCTGACCAACAATAATGTCGTCAAAAATATATGCAAATTCTTAAAGAAAAGTTAATCTAATTGTAGTTTTAATCGAAAATCTGTATTTTCAGTGTTAACTTTTATTAAAAAATCAAGATAAACTATCAAAAAGCTCAATTTTCTATCGAACATTTTTGCATCAAATAAAATATTACCTTGTATCTCTCGGTGTTCTGATCATCGTCCGACGCAGCGCCGTTGTCCGCCTCTGAACCCGAAGAATCACGTCTCTGGCTCTGACTCTGACTCGCCATTTGTGTAGACTTAAATCGGAAAAAATCGAAGTTATTGGAATTTTGTTCAAAAATAACGAGAAAAAATGCGAAGAACGAAAATTACGACGAATCGACGTAAAAGACGCGAAAATACAGCGCGAAAGAAAAGCGAGTGAGAGGATGAGAAGGAAGAAATGAAAAAAGAAAACTGAGAATTAAAAATAAAAATGAGCCATTGAAAGAATTCGGGAACATGAAAGTTACAATGAGAATGATAAGAATCGGGCAGAAAAGCGAAGAGCAGGAGTAAGACAAAAAATGAACTCTCCTGTTGCGAAAACGAGCTTACTTCCTACCAAAGTTGCTCATGATTTGTAAAGTTTCAAAACCAAGCCGACCAGAGAGAATTCTGCTCTCCTTCGACTTCTTCTTGCAGAACTCACGAAGAATTTGTTGGCGATGATGGTCGATATGCGGATTTTGATGGATATTCGCTTGGAGGGAACCGTCCCCATTTTAGCAATAGCAAAAATCCAAAACATAATCAGAAAAGTGAATATATACTGATTTGATCCAGAATATCTAACTTTTCGAAATCGGAATCTTAAAAAGATCACAAAGAGGTTCCAAATCGAAAATTCTCGGAAATCATTTCCACGACAGACGAGCCAAAACCCAGTTAACAGAGCATCTAGTCCGAAGCCACTTTAAAAATGGGGTAAGCCAAAGAAAAATTTTAAAAAATCGAATAAACCCGTGAAAACCGACCGGCCGAGCGGAGAAAAAACGAATAAGCAAATGTCATTCTCAAGCACTGGTGTTTTTCATTAATTTTTTATCGATTTTCCACAAATTATTGATTTTCTCGTTGCAGGAAATTGACGGGCAAACTGACGAAGGCGCTTCTGAAGAAGAAGCTAAGGAAGAGGATCGGCAACATCGGCGAAACGGACGGAGAGGAGACGGAGGGTGGCAAGTCCAAGGATGGCAAGAACAACGACGACGATGAGACCAGCATTCGGACCAAAGATGTGGGTTTAAATTTAAACATTTCCAAATGGAAAGAAATATAGGAAGCTTTCTTGGTAATTCGGAAATCTCGCAACTTTGCAGACTTGGCGAGATAGCATGCAAAAATGGGAGTTCTTCCTTTACTCTCCTCTAACCCCGCATGCTATTTCGTCAGGTTACGAGGTTGCGAGATTTCCGAGTACCCAGTTTTTCTTAAAAGTAAAAAAATATTATCATGAAGATTCTTCTGAATAAATACATGTCAGAATTTGTAAAAAAAAACATGAAATCAAACGACTTTTAGAAGAAGTTAGCAGAACAGGAAAAATTATGTCTATTTGAAAATTTATGAAAATATTTTTGCAGAGCACCTCGAACACCTCCAACGCGACTTCGACTGGCGGATCGACGACCTCGGGCGGCAGCAAAATCCTCAAGAAGATTCTCGGCAAAAGACGGGCTGAGAGCGACGACTCACTCTTCGAGGGCACTGAGGACGATGAGGTGGGCAAACTTGCATCTTCGTCAAAATATGTTCACAAGGCTGAAAAATGAATCCTCTTTCGAAAGTAGGCAAGAACAAAGTGCTCTGAAAGACGTTAAAAACTTTACTTTTAAAAAAATTCAAACTTTCAGGACGACGAGAAAGGACTTGTCAAGGCGAAACGGTATAAGCGTTTTGGGATGACGAACTACATCGACGTCAATCGTCCGGCTACGTGGCATGTAAGAATAGAATAATTTTAGAAACGTTTAACAAAATTCTTGGAGTTCGTGCAACTTAACGGCAGAATATGGTGGAATTTAGTTCAAAGACGAAATTCTTTGTCAAAAGCGATATTTTAAGGTGCTGGTTCGCGTGATCGAAGGCAGAGACCTGGACACAGGCGCGTTGCGGGTCAGGACCATGCTCGACGGATCGCAGAAGGCCACCAGAATCTCTACTAGCGGGGTGCCCAAATGGAAACAGGTCAAAAATATTTGATTTTTTTCGAAAAAGTTCCATTTTTGTAAGTAGCCAGTTTTTTCATGCAAAGTTGAAGAATTTTTCAATTTCAATCAGTTATCAAATTCAGAACCTCCAATTCACACTGAAGAACGTCTCCCTGCAGAAATTGGCCGTGATGATGCTCACCTTGAAGGTTGGCAAATGCAACATATTATAGAATATTGATTTTCTAGGTGACCCGCGCCAAGCGCATTTCCGAAGTCGTTCTGGGGCAATTCGACGTCCTGCTCAGCGCTATTCTTCATTCGCCTCAGGTATGAAACACAGGAACATCATTATTTTAGAGAAGAAAATATCACTTTTGTCCTCATCTATATTTATCAACTGCTTTTTCCTTGTACTTCTAACCTAAAATCTGATGGCAAATACAAGGAGCCCATTGTTCTCTAGAAATTTCTTGATAAAATCAAAAAAACCTTCATCCAAATCATTTTCAGCGCGCCGTCATCTCGAAGTGGGTCGCGTTGGGAATTGGCGTCGACGACGAAGAGGATGAGGACGAGAATGAAAATGCCGGGTTCCTCAAGGTGGGATTTTAGAAATCTGGAAATGCCACAAAAATGAAAAATTACACAGATCTCCCTGTGCATCTACGGCCAAAACGGGTCGCCCCCATCGATGAAAGACGACGAGGGCGCTGAGGAGGTCTGGTGTGGGACCCAGCTCGAGGAACATACGCTCAGGTTGGACAAAGTTTAAGAAAGTAGTATTGAAGATAGAAATTAGTAAAGAAAATAGCCTATTGCTCAACATACCAATTCCATAATCTCCTGAAGAATGACTAATTCATGCAAAAACAATTCGACTTTCCAGAGTCCGTATCTACCGTCTGCAGAAAATCGCCTTCGAGATCCTGCAGGAAGTTGAAGCGAAGAAGCACAAAAAGCCGACGCTGTTCTTCATTACAGTTAGTTTTTTTTCTTTCTGAATATATCACGAATGATCAATTTTCCCTATCTCATCCCTCTAGTTAATTGTTCTTCCAGTGATTCTTATGAAGTCTCAAAATTTTGCAGGTGACCTGCGGCGATTCGGAAATGAGCACGGGGAAGGAGGAGATCCAAACTCTGGATGCTAATTATGGCGACATTCATGGCATCAATTTTTCCACGGAGCTCTACCTGCCCATCCTCTGGCCTTGCGTCATTTCCAATGCGAGAATTTCGTTTTTGAAACAAAGTAAAAAAATGAAAATTCAATTTTTCAGATTTCATTTCGGCTTTTCATACAGCGTGGACTCAAGAAGCGATGCATTTCTGAGGTTCGTATCAAAGTTACAGTTTTGAAAGAAATCACATTTTGGCTCGAGTCTATCTTTTCGAGAAATTCACAAAAATAGAGACACTGATTTTCATGCTCTTCGCTCAAACTTCCAAAGTAGCATCAAATTCAAACTTTAAATTTCCCGAAAAGTAGACTATTCCCGCGCATATCTTTCAAACTTCTAAAATAAACAATTTTTCAAGGTATTCGAAGTCATACAAATCTTTCTTTCCTAAAAACTTACAAAAAAAATACAAATTTTCAGGCGACAATCCCTCTGCGTTCGATCTACGAGCCAGGCGAAGAAGGCTTCATGCCCATTTTCGGTCCTTCTTACATCAACTTTTTTGGATATGAAGGCGTCATTCAACTCAAACGGAAGAAGGAGAAGATCATGATCGACGAGGGAGAGAGCAGCAAGTCGGTTCTTTTTATTCTTCAAAAATTCAGGATTAAATTAGTCAATCAAAGATTATTTTTTGCTTTAAAATTGCAAAACTCCAAGGCAGCTCACGATGAAAAAAGTTATGAAACACAAAAATTGATTTATAATTTTTCAAAGAAAAAAACTACCTTTTCCACAAGATACAAAATTGCAGCTACATGGGCCGTTGTCTGGTGGCAGTGGACTGCATCGAATACCTCGGTGATAGTTCGCAACGCGCTCCTCTCGACTACGCCAGCATTGCCGCGGCAAAGAAGTTCGAGCCACAGGTTGGAATTATAAAAACTCTTTTTTTTTTAACTTATTACGCTTTTTAACTCAGGGAATGCCACGATAAAATTCGAGATCTTCAATAAAATTTGAAAGATGAAAAATTTTCGAAAATCTAAAAATTAGATTTGAAAAAATGTTCAGCACCGCTACACAGCGTACGTCTCGTTCCACGCGTGCAACATGATCAATCCGATCCTGTCGAGCGAGAACGTCGCCTTCCTCGTGTCCATGGGCTTCTACGGCAGTCCAAATGTCTCGACCAAGCAGAACCGCAGTTCCACTCTCGCTGTAAGTTTTTTTTTGTGTTAAATCGAATTTCACTACAACCACAAACTTTTCTCCTAATATAAATTTAAAAAGGGATATTTCCTAAAAATCTTCAAGCTAACCTAGAACTCTTCTAAAGAGAAATCGTGAAATTCGCATTTTTGCTCGTTTCCTAAAATTTCATTAATGATTTTTCCAGGCGATGCCCGACACGGACGGTTGCAAGTACTTCGTGATGCCGTGGGGCAACATGAAGCCGATCGCGGACATCACTTGCGCCTTCGAGAACAACGACGGCAGGATTGGCAGAAGCAATGCTATCATGAAGGTTAGACTTTTTCTGAAAAAAATCGATATTGAAAAGATCTTGAAAAATTCTATCCTTTTCAATTTTAGCCCCATTTTTTATGTAAAGAAAGATAGTGAATTCAATTCTGTATTCATCTCAAGAATTTCCAAACTTTGCACCTTCCCTTCTTACTGATCATGTATTTAAAAAGTTAGAAGTTTACGCATAAATAACTCGAAAAAATCAAACTGAAAAAGGCCGAACTTGGAAACCTATATTTGCAGGTAGTAACGATGCTGAACGATATGATCGCGGAGGCGCGCAGACAAGATGGAGTGCACGATGCAGTCGCCTCCATTGCACTCGAGGCCATCGACAATGCAGACCTCATGCTCGAACGACTCGAGAATCATCACGAGTTAGTCAACATCATTTTAAGACATTGCTTGGAAGATTAGAAATTAGACGAAAAATTTGAAAATATAGCTTCATCATGAGTTATTTTTCCGAATTTTTGAAAAAAAAATTGGATAAATGAAAAAGGACTTTCTTTATGAAAATAACAAGCCTTTGAAATAAATTCCTTTCAGCAAATCGGCCTTCCTCAACGAACTCGACCAGAAGCGCGAAGACACTAGGAAAAAGGCGATTAAAAGGGTAAGAAAAATTTGACAGTCGAAAATTCGGTTTTATCAGAGATGAGAAGTGGCGGAAATTGTAATAAAAAAAACTAATTTTTAATGAAGATCTAGCCACCAATAAAATCACATTATCTAGACGAATCATTTTATCAGCATTATTCTCAGGCTTTTAAATTCGACAAACTTTTTTTCCAGATCGTTGACGAAATGGTAGGATTCCGCTACGAGTTGGAGCGCGTCTACGACAAAATGTCGGAAGAAATCGTCCGCTTCCTCACTCGACTCAGGGACTCCATGCTCGATCTGGCTAGGGATTGTCAGGTAAAGAATTTCTTCTTTTCATAAAATGTCAGAGCTTCCATTCAAACTAAATATAGAGAATTTCTATCATGAAACTCTAAAAAAATATTTTTATCATGCAAAACAGCGTTAAACTCAACTAAAAGTCATCATTCCGATGCCCGTTCTGAAAAGTTTTGAGTCCCCACTCCGATTCCTAAAATTCTTGAGATATCATTCCGATTCCGATTTTTCAAAATATGAATTTCGGCTCATTCCTCGTCAAATTTTCGAATCAATTTTTTGGGGATTTTTAATAAAATTTTCAGATCGGCGTGCCCCCACTCATGATCAAAATGGTGTCCAACGACAAAGTTCTCGGCTACTGCAAAATTCCAGTTGAAGAGGTCGAACTACTTTCAGGATATTTTTTTCTATTTTTGCTAAAAGTTCATCAAATCGGGCAAAATCAAGAATTGGTCGTATAATTTGCGACTCAAAATGTAAGAAATTAAAGCTGTACAATGATGGAACAATAAGTTTGAGGAAAGGGGCCGTCGTTTTCTTCATTTATGTTTCTAATAAATTTAGCAGAACAATTTTTATTATCAACTCAGGCTATTTCGAAAATCTTCCAATAAATATGTCACACCGCATCTTGTTCCTCGGATTATGTTTGTTAGTCAATAGGTTCTGCCGAATTTCCAAGATTAAGCAAGGTTCAACAAGGTCAAATTTTAAGTTACTTAATTAAGTGCTAGCGAACTCATGCCAAAGATAAGATAATACAGAATGCCAAAAGGCGAAAGGTTTATTAACTGAAGGTTGAATTTATTTATTCAAAAGGGATAATAATAATCTCTTCTAAAACATCAAGTAACCGTAATACCCTACCCACGAGTCTAAGAGCTCTACATAGAAATAAAACGTGAGATAGGTGGCTGGAATTCCCTTTAACTGTCTCATTTAGTCAATTTATTAGATTTTCGTTTTTGGGTGAGCAAAAAAATAGCATACACTTTGGTTCCTATATATACCTGATGATTCATATATCATACCTGAGTCGAAAACCTGAAATGCGAACCAATTTTACTCACTTACGTAATTTATTTTCATACTTTCACAAGATCATGTTCATTAACAATCGGGAACAGCGTCGTTAGCCTGTGCATCACATTTGCATGGAATTAAAATGGAACAATTCCTACTTATGATTACGGTTATCAATTTGTTACCCTTTTTCCTCCTTTTATTTTTCCTAATTTTTATGTGTACTAATTGTTAATAAACATGAGACAGTGATTTTATTGTTATAAACTTTTTAAATAAAAATAATTTTTAAAAAATCATCACTTTCGATGTCATGCACTAATGAAATTTCTGTGAATCTGAATTACATTTTTTTAAAAATAATTTTTTAATAAAAGATCAATTTTTCAATCAGCATTTTTGTTTATAAATTTTAGAAATCAAATGGCCAGAAATAACAGTAAAATCGGCCAATGTCATATTGCCTTGGTCCCCTTTCCCCCTTTCCATCTCCCTTTGCCCCCAGTGCTGTTTCGCATGCCTCTTCCTCTTTTCGCCCTCCTAACACGCTGCGCTATTTCCTACTCGGTCTTCCATTGCCCCCCCATCGGGTTTACACGCTAGAACTCTGCGTCTTTTCCATACCAGAGAAAATTAGGCGGGGGGAGACGTGGCTCCCATAGCTCAGCGGTAGAGCGGCAGACTTTTAGGTATAAACCTAGGAGATGCTTAAGGGATCTGATGGTCGGGGTTTCGAATACCCCTGGGAGCTAAATTATTTTTGTCTGCCAATTCTCAGGATTTTGTTTTTTCTTTTTCTCATTTTTGATATTTGGTACCAATTGGGGACCGTTGGAAATTTTTGCAAAAATTCATAGTCTTCTTATATTAGTTAGGGTGACTAGACAGACTGCGCTCACGGCCGCTCGCTTGCCTGTCTAGGGGCTGCTGAGCAGCCCACTTTATTTTAAAAAATCACCATTTTCTGTCATGAATTTACTTAAATTTCTTTAGTATTCTTCTTGAGTGTTTGTCCGTCTGTCTAAGCTTAAATCTCGGTACCTGCCAATGTAAGCCCCACAAAATGTACACGATTCGAAAGGTAGCGGTGACCCGGTGTGCAACGCAGTTTTATTGCTATTTAACCTTTTTAATTAGCATAAGTGCTAATTTTTGTCAAATCCGACCATTTTCTCTAATGAGAAGTTGAATAAAGGGTATTCTTCAGTTTGCATCACATTTAACGCGCAATTGCGGACTTCCAGAAAAATCAATATCACCACGTGAAAGAAAGGGGTCGAATTGTATAAACCCCTTTTGAATATCAGCAAAATATTGATTAGCAACCAGGTAATCTTGGAAAAGCCAATTGTCAACATCTGTATCTAGTGAAAAGAAAGGACTGACAGTCCCTACTTATAGACTACTTCCCTGCCGGAAAATTTGTGTCAACTTCTCGAGGCTTTCCTGAGCTTGCCATAATTTTTTTTTGAAAATCGACTTCTAATTCGTGTTCTACGCATCCGAATTGACTATCCTAATTAAACAGATTTCTTTTAAAATGGTTTTTTGCCCAACTTTCCTTATGAAATGAGATCTTTTCCATAATTTTCCACACCAGAGAAAATTAAGCGGGGGAAGACATGGCTCCCATAGCTCAGCGGTAGAGCGGCAGACTTTTAGGTATAAACCTAGGAGATGCTTAAGGGATCTGATGGTCGGGGTTTCGAATACCCCTGGGAGCTAAATTATTTTTGTCTGTCAATTCGGGATTTTTTAAAAAATATTTGTATTATTTGGTACCATTGGGGACTGTTGAACATTTTTGCAAAAATTCATACACGATCTTCTTGTATTAGTTATGGTAGTAAATCATTATAGAGAAACTAGAAGGATAAAAAATCACAAATTTTCATTTTCCGAACCAGTTTTGTAGAAGATACCATGTGTATGCCCCTTGAAAAAATTTGCAAAAATCAATATGGTTTTCCTATGTTAGTTAGGGTGACAAATAATTATAATGATTTAGAAGAATAAAAGGAATAAATTTTCCAGCATAAGGGAATTTAGAATAATTTTTTGCACAAATCAGACATGGGTAGATAATATGATATAAGAATTGAAACTTGAAAATAGGGCTAATTTAGTCGGTAAGAAGTTATTTATAGCCCCGAAAGCATTGTTATTGCCCAAGATAGCATCAAAGGAATGATAAAATCATGAAAAATTCGTTTGGTGGCTATTTTTACCATAAATATGTAGATGATTTGTACCAAATGCACAATGGAAACCTTTGCAATTTTGGTACAAGTCACCTCTGATCCAAAAATTTTATTTAAAAAATGTTATAATTTTTCCAGATCTGCTACTCGAGCAACGAGGCGCTGTGTGGCGATTGGTGCGGCAAGCTGCGAACGATTCCCGTCAACTGGCCTTCGAAAGTCAACCGCAAAAATCGCAAGGAAGAGGTATTCTGAGTTTTTTTGCAATTTGTTTAGAAATGATAATAATCTCTTGCTGAAAATTTTTGACCTGAGAATATGTTTCATTTGGGAAATTTTATTATGGTTTTCGATCTAGTATGACCTCTTGCATAGAATGAGTTTATTACTGACAAGAATTCGATCTTCTATCATCGACGTTGCCTTTTCCTACGATTTGTTTAATTTGACCTATTTATATTACCTTTACCGGCATTTTTTCGACATAGATGATCAATTTAATTATTTAATTTCATAAACGTATCCATTTGTCGACGACTAATTTCTCACTTCTCTTGTTTATTAGCGATTGAAATTTTAATTTGTCATTTAACCGTGACAAAATTCAAATAATAATTTATTCATGTAATGATTTTGAGCACGAATCTTTCTAAAATATCCTATTTTATTCAAGGCTGGCATTCAAGAGGATGTATTTTTTCGTGGAAATGTAAAATTATGGCAAAATATTGCATTTGAGTCAGTTAAAAAATGACACCCCCTGTAAACGTTTTACAATCCCCAAATATACCCCATGCAATTTATTTTACATATATAAAAATATATGTACATGTGTAGAAAAAAAAATATATATATATATAAATGTAGAAAAATATATGTATATACTCATGCAAAATCTTGATGGAATTGATCATCCTGGTCGATTTCCCTTATTCCCTGGGACGTTTTTCTCGAAATTTGTTTGCACGGGGATGCTATTTAGAGTAACCCGCATTATTTTAGCGGTTGAATAGAGGATATGGATGGAAACTAGTTGCAAGCTAATTTCTAAATTTCAAAAACTTATTAGACGACCAATTATTAGATATAAATAATTAAATTTGCACTGGTACAATTGAAACATGAAGGAAAAAAAAACTATCAAACACGAAATTCTCCGAAAAATTCCTGGAAGGGTGTAAAGTCTTTAGATCTGAGCGAAATTGATAAGCAACTCTTGATGTACACCTTCACAGGAAGTAATCAGAAAAAACTAGGAACTAAAAGCTGATCCGGTGAGTGGGGAATGAGTAATTCTTTTTATTCGGGAAGAAGACAAAGAGAGCTCAGAACTTGCTCTGCCGTCGGCCTGTCATCGGCGTTGTTTGCAGTGAGCCATTTGATGAAGATCAGCTTGAAATAAGATGATTATAAATCCGAAAATTTCCAATTTAATTACTGTGGAAATTAGAAAAGTATTACGATAAAATCAAATTAGATTTTCCACATTTAAACATATACTATTTGTATTCATTTCCATTAAGATATTGCTTTTTTTCTTTTACCTCTTCCGGTCTATCCGTCAGAATTCCACTGTAGGTTCCATCCTTGATCGCATAATAGGCCGAAGATAATTTATCTAAGGAGTCTACCACAGCGAACATTTCATGACAAATTAGCCCGACTACATAAATATCGGCCTTCGTATCGTATGGGTGGCCCATTTCCTGAAATTCTTCATAATCTTTCGAAAAAATGAATTTGAATACCATTTCCGGACTTTGATAATATAAAGTCCCGACTCCTCGGGTCAGATTTTCGATAGGTCCGACTGGTATCGGGTTTTCGTCGTTGTCATTGTTCAACGTGAAGATCTCTTCGTTGCAATCAACTTGGCGGCTCAATCCCAGGTCGCCGATTTTGATGTTACCTTCGAAGTCGATCAATATATTCTCTGGCTGAAAGTTTAACTTAAATTAAATGCTCCTGAAAATGAAGTACCTTCAAATCGCGGTGGATGATTCTGCGTTCATGTAAGAATCTGACCCCATCAACCAGCTGGTACACCCAAGGTTTCATCGAGGACATGCTGCGTTTTTCTCTAGATGAATTGCTGCGATTCAACCAAGTTCGAAGTGTTTCCCGGCATAGCTAAAATTAAGATTTTAAATTGAAAAAAAAAACTGAAAATCAACCTTCAACAAGATGAAAGAAATGGTGATATACTTCATGGTCTCCTGGTTCTGTTCCGTCATGATCTCTTGGTTCTGTTCTGCCAGATGTTCCACGAGAGGAACGTTTTCCGGCGCTACGGGAATGTCCTGATAGTTCGAATTCTCGGAATTTCCCTGATTAAGCTCATCCCCAGTTTGAGGCACGCTTGGTATTTCGGCAACTTGGCTTTCTTCGATTTCTGAAATTCAAGACTCGAATTCTTTTCTAGCTTCAAAATAATTTACCCATGTCTTCCATCATTCCGTTAGAATTCGGGTCGGCAATATTGGAGCCAGAATCGACTACTTCCATATTCATATTGTTTTCGTTTGAACTTTCCGGGATCTGAAATTCGAATAATTTTAAAATTGTCAAAGTTTAATTTGCCTCATTCTTCTGCCACAGTTTGAATACTTCGTTGAGTACGGAAAGTTGGTCGAACGGGATTTTCACGGTGACGCCTCCGTAATAGCCGACGATGTTTGAGTTTTCGTTGTTGCATATATCCAAATTCTCCTTTTCCCGGTCGATATGCGAACTATCCACCCTGAAGGTTGAATAAATTAGTAGAAAGTTTGACTGATAAGGAAAATCCCCACATAGAAACTCACGGATCCTGATAAAACTTTCCAAATAGGGACTTTTGATGACGCTGATCATAATGGTAAAGTCAAACAGTGCTTAATCGCACTTTGGGATCTCGAACTTTTCACTCGTACTTTGTATGGGAAATGAACGAATTCGTTTGTCAATCATGTAAGCTAATTTTGCAAATTTATGAATACGAGTGAAGAAGTTAGGAAATAGATCAAAAGTTCCGATTTCTGAGCGCGATTAGGCACTTTTTGACGTGACAAAAATGATCAGTGTCGCCGAAAACCTATTTGGAAAGTTTCATCAAATTCTCTAAGTTCCTATGCGGGAAATTTCCTTGTAAGTGAAGTTAAAATAGCTCAAACTTCACTGAATTTTTACAGTGAAGATAAAATTTAATTTAACTGAAACATACTGATTGTTGCCTTCTTCTTCGTTCAAATTGGTGACCTTCATCGCGTACTTCTGAGTTCCTCCGTCGGTGACGGAAAATACCTTGCCAAAAGAGCCATTGCCAAGCTTTTTCTCGTATCGGAAAGCTTGGAAGATCCTGAAATTATTGATTTTCTTGGAAATCAAATTTGAGCTCGAACTTTTCTGGATGGACTTCGCAATCCTCCAGCAAAGT
Source organism: Diploscapter pachys (assembly GCA_002287525.1). NCBI lineage: Eukaryota > Metazoa > Nematoda > Chromadorea > Rhabditida > Rhabditidae > Diploscapter > Diploscapter pachys. The sequence continues at coordinate 2,694 of LIAE01010479.1, read as the reverse complement.
AGTGTTGATGTTGTTCGATTGGATCTCCTGAAATTTTAACTTTAGAAAAGTTCGACCTAAGTTCAAATATTTTGAGTACTTTCTTCGTGCACTCATAGGGCAATTGCAGAATACTTTATAAATCAATAAATTTGAAAAAAAAAATTGAAATTTTCAAATTCCAACCTCGTTATTCTCCATCGTTGGTTTAATTCTATGATATTATCGCCAAATCTGAGTCTGAAAATGAAAAATTTTAATTTTTCAAGATTAAAATCGCGAAATAAACCAAAGTTTTGGAACCGGAGAGCGCTGGTTCACATCACATGTGCATTCCTATCTTGAATGCAGTTCTTTCTAGCTCTCAATTTCCTTTAATCACTCGTCCGAATTGATCGATTGGCAGATTGGCGGACTTTTCAATGAAATGACCGCCCTCAGAATTTCTGCAGGGAGGGCCCTAAGTCAGCCGAAAATTGATAACATCGTCAGTTTGAAAATGTTCGAATCTGCGGAGATTTTTTTCTAAACGAATAGAAGTAACTTAGAGTAACTTTTTCCCAACAAAAATAATCCTCAAACAAATTTCTTATTTTTGCCATATTCTCCTCACCGAGATCTACAAAACAAACAAAAAAAAGAATAATGAAATTTGGTGTAAAATATAGGGAGATATGATTTTTTTTTAAAATTTTTCTGTCAAACTGCACTTTGCAATAATTGGTCATTGAACTTAAAAAAAATTCTGGAGCTCAAACGATAATGAATCCGAGATCGGGTCTGAAAAACATTCGAGCTACCATAATCCGCTACAGTAATCGATTTTCGAAAAACAGACTACACCATGAGAGTCAGCGTGAAAAACTATATGGTGTGAAAATCAGCCCGGTTTGCGGACCCCTATTTATACCGACTTTGCTAAGACTTGGATTTTTGCTGAAATTCACTCTTAAAACTAGCTTGTTTTCCGATGGAATTTCTTCACTCAAATTAATACTTTATAAGTAGTAGTATTGTTTCAATTAAAACTAGTCTGAACCTTCAGATATCCACAAGGTGATTTTAATAGGATAATTGGTGTACGTAGGCTGTATTCTGATACCAGTAATGCATGAATTGTAATCTTACAAGATAAGATGCTACACTTTGATATCAGCTATCTTCGAACAGAATGAATAAAGCAATGTTTTTATTGAACATTCGACAAATTAGACAATTTTCGGAATGCATTTGAATCGATAAAGTAAACTGAATAAATAAATTTGAGTAAAAAACTAAGAAATCGTGAGCTGTATAGACTTTGCCTATGCATATAGAACGTCTTGTCACATTTTACCATAAATTTCAGATCAGTCTTTTGGCTCATGATGAGAAAATATATCCGGGTGCAGTTGCTTCGGACCATGAGGTGTAACTCCAATAGCTTTGACTAATTCTTTCTTAACCGGTGATATAGTGTTGCTCTTCTAAAATTGTTCCTTTTTCTTTTATATGCATATGTACATAAATTACCTTGACCAATCCTCTCACTAGGAAAAACAGAGGAATCATTTGTAGGCATGGTCCAGTTTGGTAAATAGTGGTAATAATTTGCTGAAAGTTTTTTTAAATATGTTTTCTTGGTAGAAATTTAATTTATTCTAGTGTGAATCCATTTCTTATGTTAGAAAAGTATACTGCTCAAGGTTTATTCAGAAAACAGTTCCTAATTTTATAGCTGCTCTTTCTAAGCAAATAACGCGAAAGGGGTATTTTGGCTCCTTAAAGCACGATTCGCCGAGTTATATTCTCAAAAATTCAAAGTAACATTCATGTGCCCCCTATTCAACGCAAAAAAATGGTTATCGGCTATGTAAATAATGGTAAGGTCGGAGGATTCATTATTTCGAACGTTCCTTTAGGACTTCTCAGCGCATATTTTCAGGATATATGTTGGTAAAACAGGCCTTTCCACTTGTTTTGTTAGTTAATATGAAAATTTGTTATTAATAATGCTTACGAGTGTATTAAATATAATATTGTTTAACAAAGGTGCATCATCGGTCCAACATCTATCTAAAATATTCTAGTAAGTCCCCTCAAACCTCCAATTTTGAAGCTATGAAACTAGTTAATTTATGCTATTTTTCGTTAAACCGTGAACAATTTCCATTATTTCAAAATTCTTTCGATACCATCGTTCTTTTGGGTAAGAGCGTTTTAAAATATATCGAACCTCTTTACTTTGTTCCGTTTGTAAATAAGCAAAGAGACATTATACTATGACTTATACAAGGGGACAAATAGCTTAGGAATTATAAATCTCATTAAAATTGTTTTTGAATAAGTCATTTCGTCCTCGCTGTAACGAATCTCGGCATTTTAAACCAGGGATTGGTTATAAATGTAAACGAATGTGTGATTTGGTACATTAACCAAGTTTGAGGAATCAATTATTTACAGATTCGTCCTCTTAATAGACTCATTACATATGGAAAAAATATTACAACGAAAATATAATTGATTTTGCACAGGATGTGTTAAGATATATAATTTAAGAGACATTCCATGTATAACTGGAACAAGGGTCCGGACAATGGCAAAAGTATCCCGGATCCGAACCAAACTTATATGGTGGATACACCCATGGGCCCTAATCACAAAATTAGGTTTTTAGGCCCCGCCCCCAAAAGTGGGCGGAGCTAGGTGGGGGTCAAAGTTGAGCATTTTCACGAT